>DF819235.1:62802-294388 GCA_000836175.1 Taphrina flavorubra JCM 22207 | reverse complement strand
AGGAAGTGTGCTCTAACGTGAGGAATTAGCGTCACGATCCGTGGGAGTACGAGTTCTGATTGGTCCAGAGGTCATTCGCGTCACGATCCGTGGGCGGCGCCACCATCGATAAGAATGCGAGTTGTACGGAGCCTCTGAGCCAATCAGAAGTTGAAGTTTGGCATTTTAGCGTCACGATCCGTCGTTGAATAGAGGTAGAGCCAGGTTTGAACGTGAAATGGGCAGTTTGCGATGCATCGCAAACTCGGGTGCGCACCAAAAATGCTCAACTAGGCAAACCCTAACCGACGCAGTCCATCAAAATCCCCTATACCATCCAGTCGTGTCCAAGGCATTATGAGACTTGTGCCAAGATACCCATCCAGATCTATCCTCCTGCAACGGCATTCGCCACTTACAGCACTCAAATAGACGAATAATAGAGCTTAACTCAGATGTGACTCGTTCGGTGATACATATACAATGAACTATATTGTAGTGTCTCTAATAACGATTGTACAGAACTCGGATTTTCGCGTTAGTGTCACTGATTCCAACATCAGGCTTGCCGTCTCCGTCGAAATCAAAGACAAAGGCAAAAAGAGGGTTTGCATAATTCGCAGTCTCGCCCTCGTCAGTGAGCTTGACGAATCTCGGTGCGGCGAACGTCATGTCCGTTCGACCCAACCAAACACTAGCGCCCTCACTAGGTCCCTGGCCAACAACGACCAGAAAGTCGTCGATACCGTCTCCATCGAAATCTGCAACAACGATGCTTTTCAAGCCGGGACCATTGTACTTGTTGACGCTAGGAAATGATTGATTGTACAAATTGCCGTACACGCCAGGCGCTGTCTGAAACATGACCTCCACAGAAGTGTCTGTGAGGTACACCAGATCAAGTAGTCCATCATGATTGAAATCACCAGTCGTAACGAAAGTAGGTTTGGCCGTTCTGCTCTGCAAAACTATTGGCAGCGAGTAACCTGCGTATCCAAGATTCTTGACAATTGACACTGTATTTTTGCTGCTAGATGTCGCGACAATGTCCAGCAAGCCATCGTTATCCATATCGGCAAATGTGATACCAGTAGTGTATGCAGAATAATCAAACGTGCTCGCTGTGTTTGCATGGTCCGTTGAGAATGTGCCTTGACCGTTGTTGTCATAGAGTTCTACAAACGATTGCAATGTAGGAGTATTGGACACTTGACTACCTGCCATGGCAACGTCCAGGGATCCATCCAGATTGAGATCTCCAATGGCGATTGTCTGAGTTCCTCCGTATACAGCAAAAGCTGTATTTTCTGGTGGTGTCAGATAGGGAGCCGCAAAGGAGCCGGCGCTCAAGCCCAGCATGACATTGAGGCCCCGCTTGGCAGGAGCATTCGTGCCGAGAGTGAACAACAAGTCAGATATACCGTCTCCATTGACATCGGCCACATTTAGACTGGCAAAGTTTGCGGATGAACTATCACCGTAGATGTTTGTTGGCAAAGTATAGAGGACTACGGGGGTCCCATAAACCCCATTGCCGTTGTACTTAAAGTAAAGAAGATCATAAACATTGCTTGTCATGTAGAGATCCCCATTCGGAGCCGACGCTATATAACCGGGCACCGTGAGCTTACCTGGAGCATTGCCCAACGCGACACTGTTGAGAACCAATGGAGTTGCGTTGGCTGTACGAGTGCTGGAAGACGAGCTCGTCGCGAGTAAGGATAGCGAAGATGTTGTAGATAGGGTGGACTGCGCGTCTGCCGATTCTGATGCTGTTAAAGTGGGCGATAGTGTCATACTCACAGCGGCGAATGACATGGTCGACTGCGAATTCAAATCGAGTGTTGATGATGACAGGGAAGGTGTCGACGTTGACCATTCACCAGTTATCGCCGAGGAGCTGGTCGATGAAGGCTCGAAATATAGCGACGAAGACTGAGAGAGCGTGATTTCAAGGGAATTGGTAGTCTGTGGCATCGACAACTCCGTCTGAGAAGTATAAGAACTTGGAGTCGTGGCAGTAGCTGTCGAGCTCAAAGATAGTGTTGAACTGATGCTTGACGAAAAGGTTTGTTCCTCGCCCGTACTGGAGGAGAAGTCATAATTAGATGGACTGCTCGTGCTAGCATCAACAATCTTGGTTTCCAAGGCCGAGAGAGATATCACTGAGGAGGTCGGAGACAATGATGCACTCCCTGGTTCAGTAGTCAAGGCAGACGATTGGACCGTACCGATGAGATCACTGGCCGTTGACGAGTCAGTATCAAAAACGCTTGTGCTGATCTGTGTTGACAGCATCGCCTGGTCCGTGACACCCCTGGTAGATTCAGCTACTGAAGTCGGCGTCATTAGTGCTGCGGAAGTCGTGCTTTGCTTGGTCGTGCTTGCCACATTCGAATCGGAGCTAGACATGGCAGCTGGGTCGAAGAAGGACTGCGAGGAACGCCCTTGCCCGTCCACATCTGCACCACCGTTACGAACGCTGGAACCTGTCTGAGACGGCGCAGGGTTCAGTGTCGAGGAGATGATGTCTAACGTGGTCTGCGAGGTATCGGGTATCATGGTTAGTGCTGATGAAGCGTCGTCCGTCATGGTCGAATTGATATATCTAGCTGTGGCCGTGCCAGTCGCGGTACTGGTGATCGTAGATGTGACCAATTGTGTCACGGTCGAGGTTGTGATCACTGATCGCACAGTTGGAAGACCACCAATGGTGAATGTTGTGAAATATGACGAGGCAAAAGTCTGATAGATGGTCGAAACTGTGATATATGTCTTGATTGTCTGATAAATGTTTGCATTGTTGATCCCAGCTCCTGCAACTGCGACTTGACCACTTCCAGCTGAGCCAGAATTTGTTTGTGGGTTCGTTGCTCCGATCTGAGCTGCTTTCGGAATACTATTTGGAGCACCGACCAAAGTGCTAGTCTGGGCAATGTTCTGTGTCACATCATTTCGAGCAGCACTATTTGCAACATTGTTGCCGGTGTATTGGTAGTCGTTTGGACCTGTATTTGGAGAGAAACCTTGGATACCGGCGACAACCCCAGCACTACCACTGATGGCGGGACACGCACAACTGTTTGGGTAGAGTGTGACCGTCGCTTGTACAGTGCGGAAAATGGTAACTACTGAAATTGGAGTGACGATCGTGGCAGGAACTATTGTACTCATCGAGGTGTAACTACTAGAGTTACTTCTCGTGAGTGTCGTCGTATGCCTTGAGAAGGTCCCATTCGTGACGAAGGAATCTGCAGCTATTGTTGCAGGGACAGTCGTTAATGCCGAAGCTCCAAGTATACTGCAAGCGGCAGAGAGCAGCAAGCATAGAGCAAACATCCTCAACCGGCGTAAGCTTGGTCCAATGTCAAGATCAGGATTGTCGTTCCTGGCCTGTGACTAGGATGGACAGGACGGAGTTGAAATACTTTTCCTTCTCTGGCGCGTACCATATATACGCCGCGCGACCTGCAGCAACCTGCAGCGACCTGCAACGGGGAAATCTGCTGTGTAAATCTACAAAATTTGACCTTTTAGCTATAGCCGTATAGATAGAAGCACATGTACAAGCCAATTCCAAAAGCCAATCGTTGAATTCCGAAGAAATAAGACTTCAGCCATCGAGCAGAAGGCGCTTGTGGCTGCGTGATAGAAAGTTCATGATTGGATGAAGATCTAAGTCACACAAGCCGCTGCTCTTGCTCCGAGGTACAGAATATTGCTGCGCACTTGCATTCGTCCGGCAGCTGAGAATCAGAGATATTGATATGCTAACATATACCTAGATATGTATGCATAGACAGGCAGGTATCGCTTCGAAAATCATGAAAATCAAGGAATTGGAAACGTCACAATAGTATGCCGATTGCTTGAGCTACAATTGCAACTATAGCTAGCTAATGCAATTTTATGTCGGAGAAAGACGCTCAGGGTGGCGCTGACGGCGCTAACAGCTGAGTCGGCTGTCAGCTGCAGGTCAAAAATTGTTTCACAAAGAATCTTGGAACAACCGGCCGCGGCCGCGGATGATTGCCTGGAATGGGAAAAAAAAAAGGTCCGAGCTTTAAGTTGTGCATCGACTGCAGCTAGGAGCTTATACCTCAGTACGGTAGTTACATACTCTGATGAATCAAACCAGTCTAGACCCCTGCAGGCTCTAATTTCCGAGCAGCCCAGTTCCGGTCTGCCAATGCCGGCGATCCCCGAGTCTTGGGATTGACAATTTTATGATTTTCTATCGATATCGCGCATGATTCGTGGCGCAAGAAACAATAATCGCCAAGTCGTTGGCAGTGTGAGCAGATCTTTTTTGCCGGGCGTGACCAGGAAAACACGATCGTCGTGATCATCGAGCAATTCAGCGAGGTTGATCCTGGTAGGTACATAATGATTGTTTCATGATCATGATGATAATGATCGAGCACCTAGCACGTGCTCGTGAGACCATCTCATTGATCATGATCATATACCACAAGAGTACTTGAATCACATTTTTCCCGATGCGTCCTCAGGCCGACCCAACACCAACGAGGCCTAAGCATCAATCACGCCACATTCACATGATGCTTGACTTGGGACTAACAATCCAATGGATTATGTGGTTCGGATGAAATAATGATATTCTACATGTTGACGAATTATGATTAGAGCACTGTAGAAGTGACTCACTGAATTGAGAATATATAGACGAGTGCGGTGCTCAGATGTGCACGGCTCGGTGGTTGGTCATGTACTTGGAGACATCGCCCAGGAAAGCGGAGCAGATGAGACCGACACCACTAAAGGCAATCGTGACGATCCAGACGGTACCGAAACCCTCCGCCCAGATGGGAGTCGCGGCGCGGTGGAGTTGATCGATGACAGCCGGAGTGATGCCCTTGGTAGCGAGCAAGGCCTTGGTGTCGTCGATTCCAAAGGACGTCAAGGCAGTGACAATCTGTGGGGTAGTCAGTCCAGCCTTGAGCAGAACCGAAACGGATGCGAGCGCGGCCTTGTTGGTGGCATACGAGTTGAAGAGTTTCTCGACTTGGTGGTTGAGCACGTAGTAATAGACGGTGAATCCGATGGCCCCTCCGATGACACGAGCGATGAAAGTCAAGGCGGTGACAGTGCCGAGATACTCATCGGGCGAGCAAAGCTGGGTGATGACTGACGCTGGCACAATGATGCCACCCACCCCGACTCCTCCGATAAAGACGCACAATCCGGCGATGTAAGGCTGGTTTTGGCTGACGCCATAGAGACCTCCGAGGCCAGCCATCATCAAAACGCACGAGAGCATCATCTGTACACGAATAGCACCCTTGAATCGCGTGATGGTCCAAGAGAAGAAGCCAGCACCAAATAGAGTGCCGATTGTCTGTGCCATGATCAACAGTCCTTGATACGCAATGTCACGGCCATAGAAGGTGGAGAGAACGTACTTTGGCCACAGAATGAGAATACTGAAAAAGTTGGCTCCAGCGACAGCGGTAATGATCAAAGTGAGGGTGAAGACACGAGCATTTTTGAACATCTTTGGCGGGAAAAGGGGATTTCGAGCGTACGTTTCCCAGAATCCAAGCGCGACCAAGAGAAAGAAACCCAGAAAGAGCGGCAACAGCGTGGTTACGGATTTCCATGGGGCAGTGTATCCGCCCGAAGCGAGACCAAAGAGGAACAAGATTATACCACAGAACGAGAGGAAGACGCCGAGGAAATCAATCTTGCTGAACTTTTGCGCCATGCTCAGCTGCTTGCCAAAGAATCGTCTTGGGGGTGGGTGGTAGAAGAAGAATGTCATGATTTGTCCAATGGCGCACCAGATCAGTGGAATCCAGACGTTCCAACGCCAAGTGGCCCGCTCTGCCAATTCCAGAGCGTAAATTCCGAGGGGAAAGAAGGGGACAATGGTCCAGATCAGCATGGACGTGTAGAAACCTCGCAGCTTGTTGGGCGCAATCTCATTGACGGCGGCCAGTGCGTTGATTTCCAGCAGTGCGGCACCCACACCGGAGAAGGGCAATGACACGATGATTTGAGCGACATTGTGCGCAGTTCCGTAGAGGATCAGTCCAATAATCAAGAGAGCGCCACCAAAGAGAATAGTCCATCGTCGTCCGAAGAGATCGGCAATGGATCCAGCGAGCGGAGCAGTGGTGGCGAGTGCGGTGAGCGGCGCGAGGATGTACCAAATCTGAATCGTGGCACCACCAACGTCGGCGAGTGTGTAGTTGTTGGAGACGAGCAGCATGTACAGTGGCACCTGCGAACCGGTCCAAAGGAAGGAGATGGCGAGACAGGCCAAGAAGGTCTTCATATTGATGCTCGGATCTTCATCGGCACCAATCTGTGCTTGTCCGGTAGCCGTCTTTGCCAGTGTCTGCATGGTCGAGCCGGTGTGGGTGCGCTCGAGGTGCATGTGTCCACCCTTTTCATAGTCCCGATCATGGACGGCGACACTCTCAAAGTCGTCCTCGTGTCCTTCGCTCGACGAGGTGGTTCGTGTGCCGTCGATGGGCGGGTAGACCTCCAGCGAGTTCTCCGATTCTGCAGAGGTAGGGAATGGGCGCATCTTTTGAGGACGTTCTATCTGCTACTCCGATTGTAAGATGTCTTTGCGTGTAACAGGCTATACAGTCCTTGTCACCACGTGGAAGGAGAGAGAGTGATGTATGCTAAACAGGGCAGGTGAGAAGTGTCTGGGGAAACGAGAAAAGGAGGGGGTGCGCAACGTCTCTCTTTAAAGCGACGACCCCTTCTTCTCTGCCTGCTTCCCTCCAAATCCTTCCCAAACACCAGAATTGCGGGGCGAAGTGACCAGAAGGACACAAAACAGTCAAAGACAAGGGGGCGTCGGCGTGGCGGCGTTCATGGCGGCTGCTATTGCTTATGAGTTGCAGGCTGTGAGAAGGCGGCGGGCTTTGCACCTGCGTATACGTAGACCTACAGGATCTAGAGAAACCCGCAATGAACGGACGGATGAATAGACTTTCCGAGGGACAACCACTTTCTTGTTACACGAGGCAAACAACGAAGTAAATGTTTGTGCAGATACTTACACCTATTGTATTGGTGCATCGATGCAGCAGCAGCAGCAGAAGAGATCAAAGCGCGATAATCCCTCCAATTGAAACGCGCGGAATAGCGAAGGGAGCCTCCGCACATCCCCGCGTTTCACAACCGCGTCTTGATACGGAAGCGTGGCGTCTGAGAACGAATTGCGTGGAGATGACCATAACGACTGACGATTGGTGAAGAGGATTGAGGCAAAGTCTGGGGAAATGAATCGAAGGAAGAAACACGCAGAGTGGCGCTAGAAGACAAATTGGAAGGCTGACAAGACCTCGGCAGCCACGTTTCGACTTTGCTGAGCCCCTCTCTGTAGTCTTTTAAATTTACTGCTCTCATTGGTGCAGAGCCTATAATGACTTTTCATACGCGTGCGTATGCGATGCATGGCATGTCAGTATCGATTATTATTGCACAGGGCAGAAAAAACTAGCGTCCGCGCGTCTGTCTGTGCGCATGAGCAAGAAATTGAGCTTTGCTCGGACCAGTTTTCGGCCTTGGCCAAGCTTGGCCTCGCATGTGCTGACAGACTGCGTTTATAGATGAGCTTTCTAGCCGATGCGCAGATTGTCTTTTAAGCAACAGCTTGAACACTTTCAGAGTTCGATGGATCTGATATATCTGGCTTCCATATCTACCATTAGAACGCGCGTTTGAAGTATTTGGCTAGATTCTTGAAAGTCACTCCAACGCCACGCAACGGATGTCATCCGCATTCTTCGCCTTTCGCCTTTGCGGTAGCTAGCAGTAGCAGCAGCAGCAGCAGCAGCAGCAGCAGCAGCAGCAGTAGCAGCAACGAACCTTTGCAAACTAGCCATCGTGTGCTGCGCCATACAGGGCTCGCGAGTGACAGCATCTCCTTCGTCAATACTCTCAATTGTTGTCGTCTTAGTAGCAATCGAGAGACTGTCTTGATGGATCATACAGCTGCAGAAATTATTTTACTCTCACTTGAGGATGCCATGGGCATTCAGTACGTAACCCTAATTATAACCATAAACACTAGCGACCGAGGGGAAATCTGTACAAGTCGTGGTGAGCAAAGCTGCGAAAAGCCACAATCGCAAGACTATTCCAGAAAAGGCAACCCTGCCGAGGGGCAAAAATCTCTCTCTCTCTCTGACATCTCCACAACGCGACGCCAGCTGCATGGCGATTCCCAACCTTGATTACCTACATTGACAGATCGACTTGTGTGTAACCGTGAATTACCGGCACGAAACGGCTTTTGAGTGTAGTCTCGATTACCTTGTACACTCAGATTGCAATTCACCGCTCATTTTCAACAAAAAAATCCTTCAACTCGATATGGTCAGCGAAAGTATGATGCAACATCTAAACCGGGCAGTAGAATTGAGACATCTACCGTACTGTTCCAGACAACGGACATAGATACGCATGAATCGGAAGACTCCGCCGCATCCTCACCCTTGCGTCCACACATGCAACGGCGGACCCTACAGTGTCAGCGTCGAGCGCGCAACGATTGAAGCTTTAATTAGGCTGGCGACAAAAAACAGCCACTCTTGGCGAAAGCCCGTTTTGTGGCTTTCCGAGTGCTGAGCCCCCGATTATTTTAGAGCCTCGGTTAAGTGGATCAACAGGCACAATCTCGAAGATCCGGGGTAAGATTGATTCACCACTATATATCCTTCCTTGTTTTTATCCTTTCCACTACACTATCGAAGCGCTTCTAACGTCCTGAGCTTTCATGTAGGAGGGATTCGTCTGTATATGTTCCGAGAGTAGACTACTGCTGTTCAATTGTTGAAATTTAACCGCATTGCCTGTTCATACCATTGACTTGCACGATGGGGCACATTACATATATACATATATACATATATACTCTACAGTACGGAGCAAGCAATACATTATGGCTCATCACGTATATGTATATACTCTACAGCATGGAGCTGACCATGTCCAGTATGTCTTGCCGACTGGTGGGTTTCCGAATTGTCTTGTCCATGCCCGCGTCCAACATTTTCTGCACTTGTTCGGGTCGTGAATTTGCACTGACCCCGAGGAATGGCACTACCGGCAAATTTTGTGAGGTCTGCCATTCCTTGACCAATCTCACGGCATCATATCCATCCATGACGGCTACCTTGGATTAGTTCTCATCTCTATGTTTTCATTCGTGACGACTTACGCATTTCAATGTCGCAAAGGACCAAGTCAACCTTTGAGCCCGCCTCTGTTTTCATGTACTCCAGACACTCGAGGCCGTTGTTTGCAGTATGTAGGCTGTAGAAGGCACCAAGGACTTTGCACATGAGTCGTTGATTGATCAGATTATCCTCCACAATTAGCAAAGTCGCCTGTCGATGCTTGCCATTCTCAGTGATTGCAGGTGTACTCGTGATTCGGGCTGGTTTCGGCACGTCAACGGGCTCAGCTACGATGTAAAACTTTAGACAGGTACCACGACCGAGTGTGCTGGTGGCCTCAATCTCACCACCAAGGAGTTCCGTGATGCGTTTCGAAATGTACAGACCGAGTCCACTACCTCCATACTGAACGTGCGTCTTGGCCGATGCTTGCGAAAACTTTTGGAATAGCGACGAAAGTACGATTTCCGACATGCCCGGTCCATTATCGCATACGGCACAATCCACGCGTATCTTGTTTTGAATCTTTGATGTACGCAGAGATACCATAATCTCACCTGAGCCGTCGTGAGGAGCAAATTTGAGTGCCTGTTTAGCGGTCAGCTCGATGCAAGAAGACTAAAGTGTCTCGCTTACATTGGTCAGCATATTGATGAGGATTTGAGAGAAACGACTAGAGTCGGTCAAGAGAGTGCCAGTATCGCATATATCCATCTTCAGTTGTAACCTTTTCACATTCATTTCAGCCTTGAACATGGCCAACACATCCAGGACGGTCTCGTCCAATCTGCAGGGGAGCAATGCAATCTGCAATGCTCCATGATCGAGCTGGGAGAAGGAAAGTGTATCGTCCACGATACGATTCATGTGCTTGGCACAAATCACGATGGATGAGAGATGCTCCATAACCTCCAACATATCTGCCGATCGATCTTTGCGTTCCTGTAGTGTGATGGCTGCCAGATCCACAGCTTGCATGATGGCTCCTAAAGGATTGCGTAGCTCGTGCGAACTAAAGTCAATGTACTGCAGATGCTTGGCAGCACTACGCTCAGCTGCGTTTGCCCTTTCCCTTTCAAAATTACTCTCCAACTTCAACTTTTGCAGGTCGACCGCTCTGCTTAATTCCTCTTGGGCAATTCGCTCTAGATATTTGTGATGGCTGATATCGATGATTGTCCAAAGGATACTGGATCCAGTTCTATGGGCTGCCGGCAGATATGAACCGGACACCTTCAACCACACGGAATCCTCCGGATGCTGTTCGGCTTCATCCGAGGGCTTGTACGGACGACATAACCGCACATCAGCATTTTGAATCAAATTGTGTCTGTTGACTTTCTTGTACTCTGACATGAACGTCTCACGGTTTGAAGGATGAATCAAGGTTGAAAAGTCGACGTCCGTGTTGATGCCGCCCAGGGGTTTATGAAATTGACACACTATACATTGGTTAGCTTTGCTGAATGCCATTCCATCTTTGTAACTGACTCTCTCTCCAGGCGTCGTTGACGAATATGGGTAATCGGGTCTTCTCATCCTCGACATTGATGCCTATAGTTGTCTTCAGCAACATTTCCTCGTATCTAGTCTCTGTCTGTTGCAGTGATATCGAAGACTCGAGGAAATTTAGCGCGGTAGATATCGCGCTCGCGCACGACTTGATGAAAGTCTGCTGCACAGAATCAAAGGGCAAACCCAGACTACTACCAATGAACAAGATCTGTGTGGACCGGTGAGTATCCGGAAGCGGTAATATTGGTACCATGTAACACGGTATTGGTCTGTTGGTGTCTTCGAGATTCATCGTGATCCATGTCGGAGAATTAGAACTTGTAGTCGGTTTCAGTACTGTGCGAGCATGCTCAAGGATCTGCTCATAGAAGAAAGACTCACCATCGCCTGTTGCAATGTTGTTGAAACGAATCTCACAGTGCAAAGCGGCCTGTTCATCACTTGAGAGTAGATACATGAAAGGGAACCCAAGATCAGACTTTTCGAGGCTCTGTGTACATCTCCGAATCAGGTCATCATGTGACGAAGCTACAGCCAGATCCTCGTGAAGGGAAGCGAGGAACTGTGCTCTCTGACTTTCGCGAACTCTTTCCGTGTGGTCTGTGAACGGACACAATACGGAAGTGTATTCTCCACGGTCGTCGACTATGGGCGCGAATTCCCAGCTGACAATTAATTCTTCGTCAATCAGATTGTTGTTACGAGGCAACTTTACAGGGACGACATCGAAAGAGGCGACCTTGCCGGTTGCCTTGACACTGGCTAGGCTCTCCATGAGGCTGTCCAAGAGATCCATGTCAGAAAAGGCATGCTCATATCTCTGTCCTATGATACGCGGATGCTTGTCGCCATAAAGACTTGATGCGGGACCGTTGTAGAGAAGATGCTGTCCATCGCCAAGGACCAGAGCCACAGCAGTATCCTTCAACTTGAACAACATGAGAATATGCGCCCGAGTCGAATAGTCCCAGGTATGCAACGGGCCCATAGAAGTCGATCCCCAATCTACTCGCATGAACGCCTCGACCACAGAGACATACTCAGGCGAGGATTGTTCATCAGGAGCAAGGCGGTCCGTCCAGCACCCATTCGAGAACATATTCATCGCCCTCAAATCCTAGCACTGGCTCGCTGCTCCAATCACGAGACGGGACACGAGCTTACACTCACGAAAACAAGCTCGTGACTCGACCTTACAGACGACAACCGCAAGCGCCCACGATCTTGCCTCACTCCGAAATACAAAGCATTTATATGAAAGCTACACAACAGAAACGCTCGCAAGCGAGGCAACATCCCAATGCGGCAATTATACACGAAAAAGTGATAAATGCTTGTGGCGGAGAAATCGCCGGGTCTAGATCTGCTTCGGGTCACACGGGCACTCTTTCCCAATACGACGTGACACAAAAACGAGTTGAACGTGACAGCATGCGCATCAAGCAAGTGAATGCGGATGTATATGGACATGTGTCTGTGCAGTGGAGGATAGTACAGTACTTTCGTCTACAAATCAAGCTAAGCTCTACCGAAGGCCGCTCTGTGAAAATATTTATACAAGCATAACGTCGTGGCTGGCAACCATAGTATTTACCATGCACGACAAGCATAGGTCCAGGTGTGTGCATGTCTTTCCAACATATCCTCATTCGTGTGGAAGAGTCTCACTGTGGTGGTCCAATGTAGTGAGGTTTTTTGTAGCGTTTTACACGACAAGTACCGCTTCGACGATATCTCCCAGGAATTGTTCCACAGACCTCTGGATCCTGAGCATAGCGTCCTGAGCCATCGCATTCATAAAGATTTCGCCGGCAGACACACCATTTACAATTGACGAACAACTATTTGTACAAGAAGTGACTTCGATACAACGAATGACAGGACCGTCCGGTCCATGGTTTGGCATTGTCCCAAGCTCAAGCCCTGACACAGGCTTCAGTTTATCTGGCAAGCGACGTGTCTGACACATGGCTGACCCCGTCTTTGTGCTTAACGTGCTCTGTCCACTGGTATTCCTTGTATGTGATGAATTATCGATAATTCTGTGCTTTTCTGTTCCAATCGGGCCTAGTGCGGTGTTCTCTGCGTCATGCAAGTTGTTGGTGAGTACGCTGCGGTCTATACTTATGAAGTCCAGGAAGCAGGTTGAGCAAATCGGCCTCGAATCACCTAAGGCACAGTGTTGTCTTGCATTGTCGCTCGCTCTGCTCCAACCGAGTTCGCTTTCCACGAATTTTTGCAAGTTTGTGGAGGCTGGCTTGATCTGGCACAATGCACATTGGCCATCAAGCATTTTCGTCGGATTCTGCAAGGTCAGAGGCGCGGTAGTGGCTCGATTCGTATTGTGCCTTGTTACTGGCTGCGCATCTGTCGACATTACCGTGACAATCAAATCTGTGGTCGCTCGTGGTCTGATTGATGCGTCATGTGTGTTAACCAGCGGCTCAAATGGGACGGTGTCATCCCAAGAAGCGTTCTGAGCTTTCAATTGTCTTTGCGCACCACGAGTGGTCGTGATCTTGTCGAATAATGCGATCGAACTACTGATGTCCTTTCGACTAATGGTCATACTACGCCTATTGTGCAGATCGTTGTGCTTGGTAGTCTCTCGTAGGAAATGCTCATAACTGCCTGGACGAATTGTTGAACATTGTCGAGCTACCGAAAGGCCCTCTAAGGAGCGCCTTTTTGTACATTGATTTGCGCGTTCCCCGGAAGAGTCGCTCCCTTTTTTCACGCCTGGGTCGCACATCTCACGGACTGACAGCTGGGTAGATTGACCCGAGGATGGTGCTGAGGACGTATAGTCTGACGCGCAAACTTGGAAATAGAAGAGCTCGTCTGCTTGCACCATGTATGGAATGTTTCTTTTGCAAGACATATCACGAGCGCTTGACTCAATCATTTCCGATTTTTGTCTGTTGCAAGGATCTTCCACAGTGCTGCAGCTCGATTGATCCTGCTCTCTGGTTTCGAATATGACCGAGAGGTCTCTCGACGACGGCAAATTGACAATCTCGCGACGGGACGACTCTACCATTATAAGCTCGTGTATGCTTGTTCACTCAAGTCGTCAACCTCGGGAATCCTGTTTGTCTCGTGAGCGACGTCGAAAACACACAGCAGGGAAACATCCAATGGTTGTTGTTGCTGCACTTTGATCCGATTGCCCATTCGATGAAGTTAAGTGGCGACAAAGTGAGAGCATGATGAGCAATGCTCTAGCTTCAGCGTCTTTAGTTCGAGATCACTGCTCAGAACAACTTAGACGAGATCGTTCAATGCCAGTAAGTATGCACGGAAGCAATACATCGTCAGTAGAGATGACCCTTGCAATGACCTGCGCACATTGACTGCCGCGCCTTCGATCAAAAGACTTCGATTGATCAGTTCTGATCAGAGGAAACTGGTCGTCTGGCTCATTGTGTGATGCAAATGCCGGTAGCCAGGCATATGTGGATCAAACCATGGTCATTGACCACTATCGCGATCATGGGCTATCGACAAATTTGACTTGTAGCTCAGGACGAGTCGACAGATCGCTGTTCATGTTGCAGCTGAATTTACTCAGGTTCAACACATATGTGCTTGGCACGATCCATTCCGCTAGATTTGCTTCGGGGTATACAGATCATAGCAAGACCTCAAATGCTGAAGTGAGTCTAGCGATCGATAATGCGAAGTCAAAGGAGAATATGTCTAACACATAAAGGATTTTATGAAGGATTTCTACACCAAAGATAGAAGCTGTGTGAATGTCTATACTAGAAGGTAACACTATATATAAGTTTCAGAAAGCCGGTTGAAAATCGAAATGGGGTTGTGGCTCAGTTGGTAGTAGCGCTTGCTTAGCGTGCATGAGGTCCAGCGTTCAAATCGCTGCTGCTCCAATTTTTCGCTCTGTGAATGTCAATTTCCTTGGCAATTTGTAACATCTTCAGACGCATTTTGGGCACTGAAACCATACGATCTTGACATCATCAGACTACCATTGTTGTCCGAGACAGATGACTCGGACACTGAAGTGCTCCGTTCGTCTGGACTCTGGATGGTTTGTAGATGCACGCTGCCAAGTTCTCATTCGCTTGCGCTTGCGGCAGGTAGCAGCTTCACGTGCTTTGCACAACATCTCTCCACAATTCTGTCTTGTGCTGGCAACGAGATAAGCTTCGATCATATTGGAAGATTTATGGTTTAACGCACTTGTGCATGATTGACTACTCGTGAGAGTGTCTCTGATAGAGAACTTGCAGAGGCATTCGAGCGTGTCGTCATCTCCAGGAAGCTTTCGCGAAAGTTCGCAAGACTGAGTCGAATTCGAGGGCAAGCAGTGTAGCAAGACACACTCGCGTGTCCTGAGGACAACGACATGTCCTCAGAAGATGCATTGCGACGTGCAATTACAGCTTGTACTAGATGTCGCACACGAAAGACGAAGTGCGATCGCAAGTTTCCGCAGTGTACGTCTTGCATCAAAGCCAACGTCGAGTGTGCTGCACTAGATCCAGCAACTGGACGCAGTGTGCCCAGATCATACGTATCGCACTTGGAGGACAAGGTCGCCGCGCTCGAACAGGAATTGGCAACAATAAAGATGAGCGCGACAACGATTTCCTACGTATCTAGCTCGGCATCACCGGGCGCATCAGCCGCGACAACCTCGTTCTCTCCGACCCCACACTCTCCTCACATGGACAGTGCTGCGACAGGCGAAAAGGCTCTTTCATTCGCAAAGATGATGTTTTCTGCAGTACACTCTCCAGACGCTTCTTCTCTCGAGACACCCATCAACGTGACCTCAAGACCCGGAAGCTTGCCAATATACTCTGAAATGCAATCACTTCTGAAGACATACATGAACCATTCTGCCCCACAAGTCCCCATCCTTACCAGGTATGAAGCGGACAAGTACGTCCAACAGACATATCTTGTACAGGAATCGCCCACAACCTCGGAGGACAAGACTTCGCATTACTTTTCGCACATCATCGCTGCTATCGCGTATGCGAAAGATCCAGCCGACATCAGAGCAGAGGAGCAGCACGCTTCGGCGCTCTATTATCTGCCTTGTGTGCTGAAAGGCCCCCGTCTGAGCAGTCTAGAGGCTATACTCCTACTCACCGTTTATGGCACGAATCGTCCGTCCACGCCTGGCATATGGTATACGTTGGGTATCGCCAGTCGTTTGATCACTGATCTCTCGATCCACGCGAGTGCTGAAACAATGAAAGAGCAAACACTTTTTTGGAGCTGGTATGTCCTTGATCGTCAGATATGTGTTTACCTATCGCGACCGGTCGGCATCGGCGACAATGTCATCCACTGTCCGATTCCTGCACTGGGTCCTGTTCCTCGGGCCTTTTGCGAGCTGCGCATCATGCAGAGCGAGATTCAGCGAATTTTGCACCACTCCGATACACTACCACGAGAATATCCGACCTTGGAGGAGTGGCGGCGCGTCGTGACCATGCGACTTGATGCATGGAACCAGAAACGGCCCAAAACTAGTGTTGAGGCAGGGGTGGAGTTTAATCTCGATTTTCTCACCCTCAACTACGAACAGACCCGTTTACTGCTGCACGGATTCTCGACAAATCTGCCCATCACGCAGTCGGTGGTACTCGAGAGCAGCAAAAAGATTGTGGATATTTATCGAGGTCTGTGGTACCAGGACTCGGTCAACTTTATCTGGCTCGCCATACACAATGTGCACATTGCCGCCTCGAGCTTCATCTACGCCCTGCTGCAGCGTTCCACGGGTCGTCAGGCGGCCGCGCAGGAACTGTTGACGATGAAGGAGACGGTGGCGACGATGCTCCATGGCATGAGCACGAGGTGTCCGGCCTCCCTTCAAATCCTCGACATCTTTCTCGACTTGGCCAGCGACGTCGAGAGTCGATTGATGCCGGCCTCACCCTCACTCTCCACTACTTCCTCCTCTGCTGCTGCCGCCAACCATCGCGGCAACGAGTCACGGGATGCCGGCATGAGCGATTCGGATTTCATGGCCATGATCAATAATTCCGCCAGAGATCCCCTGTGGGACAACTTTATCGCCGGCGAGGACTTTACCTTTATGGACTTTACGACCTAATCTACAATTTTCAGGTAGTCACGACTCGTAATGTCCAATTAGGTCATGTATATACGTACATAATCTATACAGCAATCTACCATAATATTCTATAATCTACTACTAGTAGTGGTGACCCCTCGTAGATGATTGCGCACAATGACCAAGTCTTGAGGTGACTTGACGCACGAGGCAAAGTATGCGTCCACGTCAATTTCGGACGCGACGTATTGCAAGAATAATCTCATCGTCTCGGCATCACTGGTGTGCCCGACCTGCTGTGAAGCACTGTCGTCGCTATTGTCTTCATCGTCACCATCATTGTTTTTCTTGCTGTCGTCATCTGGTAAGAGCGCAGAGTGCTGCAGTGTCTTTGCATCGAGACCATACGTGGTCAACTCGTACTCGAGCGCAATCGTCTCGGACGGCACATTGGCAAGGGCCAAAAACATGGCACAAATGACGCCCGTGCGATCCTTGCCCGCAGAACAATGAATCATGATGCCCCTGCCACCACCGCCGCCGCCGGCACGGATGATGGATGCCAATAAGGCAAAGATGGTGGCAAAGACAGGTTTCGCGTGCTTCAGAATGACTTTATAGGCATTCACCATGCCCGCGCGCTTTTCCGCCTCCGTCTTGGTCGCCGTGCCAAAGAACTTTTGTATGCCAGCAGGCGAGTAGTCAATATGCCGAAAAATGGGGTCATGAACGCGCACGACGCCCGGTATCTCGAGTGACTTGTCTTCGTCCGCACCATCACCGTCAGGAGTCGAGGCCGCAGGTCCTATTGTGCCGTTCATCGCAACCTCTGGGTCCGCGCGCAAGTCGATGATGTGCGAGATGTATCTGGAGAGTCGTGCCGCTCCGGCTGGTGTGAGTGACGATAGATCTGCACCACGGTAAATCAAGCCTGTGGGAAAAGTGCCATAGCCGCCCAGGTCGCGGAAATTGTGCATGCCCTCGACATCAGTGGGAAAGCGTGGTGTTCTCAATTGTCGGTGACGCTTCAGAAATCTGAGACGCGTACGTTCCGCGCTCAAGTACTGCGCAATCACATTTGCGACTTCTTGATTTTTGTTTATCTTTGAAGTGGCATCTGTTGTGGTCTTCTTATCCGATGCTGTGGGCTGTACGAAGAAATTGTGATCGGCGTCCTCAATCATGACCAACTCGGCGCGTTCGCCTAATTCATTGACAAACATGCCGGCATCCGGCACCGGGACAATATTGTCTCTTGTACCAAAGATGATGAGGACATTGACGTCCGCACTCAGCGCATCCCCGATACCGTACATTTCCTGTGCTCCAACCGACGCGATCTCAGACAACAAGGTCCACTTGTCGACCAAGGCACCACCAGTGCCTGCGCGGTGCTTCTCCCAGTACCCAGTAGCACCCTCCTTCAGGTGAGGATTGCGTCGCACCTTTTCGTGAATCAAGTGCGCGCGAAAACGACCGGAGCAGTTGACGACGGTGGGAATGGTCGGATCCGTCTTGGCGTGTTGCAGACACACCACCGCACCACGCGAGTGACCCACCAACGCCGTGACAAAGTACCCTTGTGCCCGAACATACGCCAGAACCGTCCTCAAATCATACAAATCCGACTCTATCGTGCGCGCAGTCTCCGATGCTTCATGACCCCGTGCCGTACCTCGCCCCAGTTGAGTCCCGCAACCACTAAAATCAAATCGCAAGCTCGGGATTGTCAGAGTTCGCGATAGAAGCTTCTGATAGCAGTAGTCTCGATGACCCGCATGACCATGGACAATCACGGCTATACTCTTTGGAGCATCCGTCTTGTCTGGCACATATAAGGTCGCTCCGATCGAGGTGAAGCGTGGGAAAGTCGGATTATTCGAGGGTATGTGCAGTTCAGACTCCATGATGCCACAACCTATGGCTCGATCGACATGAAAGATATACTACACACCGAACGTCTGCAAACATAGGATATTGTATATAGGTAGTATCAGCTAGGCACGTAGCACCACCACTTTGCGTTTGTGGAGTCAAACACGGCTGTTACCGATCGGAAACGATTGCCCCGCAGGATCTCGAGTCAATTAGTTTGTCGCGACGTTATTGTGAGCATTATAATGATGTATGTACCAGGCGTATGTGCTATATATTTATGGACCTTAACGCACCTTTCGAAGGATTGATGTGATGGTATGTGTAGTCTAGCCGGCATGAAAAAGAAATCGATCTCGGCGCGCAACATTTCAGCACGCTACCCACTCCTGCGAGATGCATTAGTGCTGAGTCTAGCGACAACAGATGTGATCGGTACACGTTTCTAAGTTATGTCGGAACGGACTTATAAGGAATGCTTATAGCAGCTTTGACTGAAGTCCATTTCAGTGGCTTTGCCGTGCAACGTGACAGCCGTGTATGACATTCGTCCACGTTGGAGGAGACAAGCAGCCAACGTTGTAAATAACTGATCTTCACTGCTAGAGAAGACCTGGATGGGTGGTGGACCAGGTATTTCGGTGATGCCACGCTGAGCGCTTGCTTGCAAAAAAACTAGATGCCATTCTACGCCTCACATCTCGTGCTGATCGTGGCCCGTAAGTGTAGGATTGGTATGAGCTGTATCCAGATCCTGCGAATGCAATTGGTTTGCAGCCTCCACTGATTCGAGAAACGACTTCACTTGTTTGGGGATAGTTTCGGAAGCGTTCTGTGTAGCCATCTGTTCCAGGGCTGCTGCAGCGGTCGAGTCTGTATTTCCAATGTGCCCAAGATTGCCGGCAGATATGTCTGCACCGTGACTGACGAGCGCCTCCGGTTGCTGGGCAGGACGATCCACGACAGATACTGGCTTTTGAGCAGCAACTTTTTCCGGAGTGGTATCAGGTTCTGTCTTCTTGCCGCTCGCAATTTGATTTCGATATTCGTGTGCCGCCACGTTGAGACTGTCAGCATGAGATCTGTTGACGGGAGTGGTCAACTGCATCCTGTTGGAATCTGATGCGAAAGACGAATTGAGATGGGTAAAGTCATCTAGCACAATTTGACTATCCGTTCGGCCGACCAGTCGTGGATCAATTCTTGCAGGCGACAAAGGTTTTTGCGACTCTTGATTGGTTTTGGCAACGGGAGATGCAGGATCTGTGGGAGTAATGTTGCCCGACTTTGGAGTCTTCGGAGTCCTAGCATTGCCACCATTCGCGGCGCGCAGGGCAGCACGCTTGAGACGCAACATGCACTTGTTGCACAAAGGTCGACCGTCAGGACCCTTGCGCCACGCGGGTGACTCATCGACACCACAAGAGACGCATACCTTGGGCTCGAGAGTCAATGGGTTGAGAGCCTTCTTGGGTCCTGGACGTCGACTGGGTGTGACAGGTTTAGTCTGAGCAGGGAAGGATGGTTGGTGTGGCAGGGGCAAGCCCGGCAGTCGTGGCATTGGGACATCGACCGGTCGCAGCTCTGGTGAGGTGTCCGCGATATGTGCAGAAGGTATACATGTTGGTCGATTCGCAGAAGGAGTGCCATTCTCGGACGTGTTTTCAGGCAATGTAGAAAATCCACCTGCTTTTGACGATTGCCGCTCGGTGTGATTGATCCACGGACGCGGAGGACGAGGATCCTTTAATGGTGGAAGATTGTCAAATGCAGAATCATGTGCGTGACTGTCATTATGCTCGGTCGACATATCATTTGCCTCCCCTTTGGGTTTCCTGATCAGGCGCCGACTCGGCGCTTTGTGATCTTTTCTTTTCCGTAGACCACATTTGTTACAGATTAGGTGTCCGGCAATGTCCCTACGCCAGGTCGAGGTCTCAGTAGCCTGGCACTCGAAGCATTTTTTAGGTTCACTCGGCGTCCCGGTCGAGGAAGTAGTCTTTGCACGAATCTTGATCTTTTTGTTGGGCATTTCTTTCTCCTTGAGAGGCGAGACACTTTGATCTCTAGATAAGCTGGAGTGTGAAATCGTTGTCTCGGTGGCAGGCGGTGTTTCGGCTGGTACTAATTTCCCAGAAGGACCATTGCTCAGGTCGCGAGCTGGAGGAGATCTTTTCGCAGGTATGATCGCGTTATCGCTTGCAGGAGTCTCCACGTTCGCGGAGGCCTGTTTCTTGCCAAAGGGCATGAAGTAGAACACGAGACTGATGCGCAAGACCTGTCTCCGGACTCTGACAGGACAAGAGTCAAAGTCCCAGATGAGGATCACTCGAGATCAGACTCCGACACGAATCGAAGAACGATCAAACATCTCTTCTTGCTTCAGAGTCACAGACTCAACGACACACTCGGGAGTTGCAAGTGGAACAAGGAAGTTGATGCGATTCAACTCCGCCAACGTTGGCGTGATCAGTCGGAACTCAATGCACGTGTCAAGTACTATCGATACGATGAACTGATCTGCTGATCAACTTGCTGCGCCTCGCTAAGAAGCCACCCGCGTGGCTGCAGCCAAAGTTGGAGCCGAACGGATGAGATGTGGAAAGCAGTCGATGACGCAAGGCTGAGCTCGATCGAGGCTGTTATGAAAGCTTAAGTGATTAGAGAGTCCCAGCTGGCTCAAAGCACCGAGGCTAAGTAAATTAGACTCTATCACGGTTCAGTTCAGGAAGAGTTACAAGCGCTACAAACCAGCGAGCATCTTATCGCAGTTCTCGAACATGGACAAGAGTGGTCGAGCGCCTGGTCCCCCACCAATGTACAGCGGACAAGATGCGACCAGATTCAACCAGCTGCCGTCTCTGCTCACTCTAAGCAAGCAACAGAACATCTCGCCCTTCTTTGCATCGCAGCTACACATCCTTCAAGAATATGTCTCTATTCGCATCGTCATCGACGATAGTGGTAGCATGCGCACGAGTGAAACGGACCACTTTGGCCGGGCCGCCGGGACGAGGTGGGACGAGCTGCTATTGACCTTGCGAAGCGTTTTTGACATTGCTTGTGCTGCGGCCACTACCGGCGCATCAAATCCTAACGATCCCACGGCGGCAGGCGAAGCTGGTGGTGCGGCCATCGACGTCTATCTGCTCAACGGGCACGCTGACGGGCGCAAACAGTTTCCCGGAGTACGTTCCTACGGAGAACTCGAGACTCATCTACGAGGACTACCCGTCCGCGGCAGGACTCCGACACTCGAATGTATGCACGATCTCTTCCACTACGAACGAATGCAGGCCATTGGCGAACTGCCCGTGCTCACGGTGCTCTTCACAGACGGGCAGCCAGACTCTGGCATACCGGCATTTGCGCAATTTTTGGGCACTGTGCAGCACCAATTTGCCAACTCATTCATCACGATCGCCCTGTGTACGGGGGACGATGCGGTGGTCTCCATGTACAACGCACTGGACAGTGGCATCCCGCGCACCGACGTCATGGACGACTATCGCTCGGAAAGGGCAGAGATTGTAGGCATCCAAGGTCGCAAATTTCCCTTTTCAAAGTCAGACTACCTTGTCAAGATGCTGCTCGGCAGTCGAGTGACTCTCTGGGATAGTCTAGATGAGAGGAAGCTAAGTAAGCCACAACGCAAGATGTTTGAGGACTACTCTGCTGCCGCTTTCGGGATCTCAAGCAAGAATAGCAAGGGTAACTGTGTGATTTCTTGATCTTCAGCACACTCGGTCATGTTATATGGATGGAGCAGGATGAAGAACGGTATGACTATGGACGGCTGAAGCAAATACCATGGTCGTCGCCATAGGTATGCTCAAACAGCGAGGTCAGGAATTTGTTATTTCACGATCTCACGATCGCACGATTATGTTGGCAAGGAAAGCGACAATCTCGTGATGTGTCTCGACATGTACACAGACCCAAGTGCATACCAAAGGTATGCAGCTGGTGCGAGCGCGGACAAATAGATAATACGCAGCATGTGCATGTGCCGCTCTGATCTGAGTCTCTCGTGATCGATCGTGAATTGAGCACTATAAAAGTCACGTTGCTCCCTCTCACTGGCTCTTTTTTCTCGTCTCCCAGACAAAAGCACACGTCACATATACAAGATGCCTTCAATTTTCGCTGTTGCTTCTTTTTGTCTGATGCTTGCTCAGGCTTGTATAGCGAGTTATGAATTTGCCTAGTCAATGGCACATCTTTCACATCCTCTCGATTCTCGTTGGTCATCATGTGCTGGGATGCACCATCAGACAGAGTGCCAGACGACATGCAACCGACGAGAACACCATCGTGAATTGTTTGCAACCACAGGTAAATCCTGCTCTAGAATCTCGCCAGTACGAGAGTGTTAGATTCGAATTTGATGGCAGGACTTATCGCACTATTCCGAGACTCCAGTTGACCGACATTCGCGAGCTGGTCGCGAGATATATGAAGATTGCAGCAGATTCGACCGAGGCTTTAGTGCGTGTCATAAAAGCTTACCATGTTGATCCATTACTCGCTGCGAAGCTGGTATATGTCGAATTAGAGAATCCAATGCCAATCGCGGATATACAGCAAAGTCCAGACAGCTGTCGAGCGTCACAATCTCAGTCATCTGCTGCAACGATTGTACGTGAGATGGAGCAAGATGATCGACAGTCGTCGGACACAATATCCTGCTTGCGAAGCTCAACGTCCAGTACAAGTAGCTCTGACGAGGACGAGGTATCTGAACAGAATAGCAATCCTACCGAACCACACGACGAGACTATTACTGATGAAGCACTTGAAGACACTGCTTTAACCTCAAAAACTGTGTCTCATTCTACAGCACGGTCATCGAAATGCTTGCGATGCCACGACCTCTCCAAGAGTTGCAATAAAGACCCTGCAGGCTGCAATGTATGTCATGCGGACCAAGTTGCTTGTCACTATCGGGCCGAGAAGCACTGGGAGTATATGGAGGATACCGCTACTACCAAGGCCGATCTTGCCATCGATACGCTGCAAGTTCTAGAGCGATTCATAAGCAAAAAGCGAGCTCTGGACGTAACGGAGCCTGATTGTGGTTCGGCGCACATTGGTGACTCCGACTCAGTGCAGAAAATCAGTAAGACTCGTGCAACCACAAGCCAAACCACTTTCCATCAATTTGTAAATTTGCATTCTGATGCAGGGCAGCCAGCGAACCGGAGATCAGACGGGCGAAAGTGTCTGTACTGCTCCAGATGTGATGTATTGAATTCTGTCTATACTGATCTGTCATTCTGCGAGACTAATCAGCGTAGTTTCGTACACTACACGCCAGGAAATACCACGCCTTGTATCGGTGCCCAGAAAACCCTTCAGCACAGGCGAACAATGAACGGAGACAAGCGTGCAGCAGAAATTACCGCAAGAGATCATTGTCAATCCGCAGTGGTGAAGACAACGGCGCAATGCATCTGTCAGGTCGCCCGACGGAAGTCTCTGATGCTCGAGACAGCTCCTTAAGCACGAGCATCACAAGCACTACTAAGACTATTGAGTCTCTGTTCGTCGAAGAGTCCAGGAAGGAGTCGTCGCCACAGTCTTTGACTGGCAGCATTGAGTCTGCACAAACCGAGAAGTCCAGCATGGAGTCGCCGCCCGAAGTGATCGACCTGGTGAGCTGTGATACCACGGCTGACTCGAATGTGTTCGAAACATGTACGTCAGCGAGGGATAACGATGTGCCACTTGAAGAAACCGAGTTACACAAACAGGACATTCATGAAGAACAGAACGCTCAACACAAAATGAGCTGCCATGACTTTGAAAAGGCTGCAAGAGACCAAGTCATTAAGACCATGTTGACGGGCCTCAACCGCTCAGTGACGCTGATTGATGATGCTACTTGGCGCATTCTATCTCTACTGGTAAAGGTTGAGGAAAAGGATCGATTCCGAAGTATGAAGCATTTGCTGTATCGACGATGTGGTGTCTCGAAAGATCACCATCCGACACTATTGCGATTGTTATTCGAATATATCTTTAGAACGCCTTCCACGAGCGCAGCCATATCAATATGCACGATGGTGGCGATGGGGCTCGTGGGCTCTTCTGGGTACGTGACATTTCTCGAATTCCTCATGAGTCAAGCAGACGACGTCGAGTGGTCAAACTTGGTGGAGTGCTTTCTGCTCCTGGAAATTGATTGGTAGATATGGTGATCGGAAGATGAGAGAAAGACGACAGAATGTGCATAAGGCTTCTACTCCGACCTTGTTGTGACTCGACTGAGATTGCTAGATTTTGGTTCTGAGGATTTTCTACGTCTGCGGCGACCAGTATTGCCGTCCATTGGCGATAGTGCAGGCGATGACGGTGGAGTGAGTGGCATCGAATTTGACCTTCGAGTAGTACTTGGAGTCGTGTCAAGGTACTCATTTTCCAGACCATCTACTTTGCCAAACACGCGCTTCCAACCCGTCGTGTCCATCCAGGATTCCTTTTCGCAAACGGCAACAAAGAGCATCACGTTGCGAGTGATGCCGACATTATAGGAGACACCGTAAGCAGTCTTGCATGAATTTGAGGCTCGAGCGGTGCCTGCTTCTTTCCTTCCGCCGGTCATCGCGGCGGCTGCATCCGTGTCGTCGTCACGTAATTTTGACCAGACGCGTCGGACATTCTTCTCCACCGCACCATCGGGCACCCAAATGAAGAGAATCATGCCTCGTTGACGCTTCGGAAGAATTCTCGACGTGGCGGACCGTAGGCCGGCGAGCTTGCGGATGAGCAAAGGCGTCAGTGCGGACTTGCTAATTTTCATGTTTGAGGACCACCCAAAGATGCGCGTGACGGAGACGCTGATTTCCTGATCGGGCGAGAGATAGCTGCGGGCCACGTAGTCTGTGATTGGACCAGGACTCGCGTACGTTGTCGACATTTCCATCGTCGAGAGTTCCCAATACGGCATGATTCGCTTAAGTACCTCAAAGGACAAGACCTCAGACTCGATGCTGGAGCCGCCGGCGTTTTCGGTACTCAGCAGACTTTGCGAGTCACTGGCCAGCAGAAGTGTATAGACGGACAGGTGCTGATGCGGATTGCTACAAGGTGGAAAGAGCGATGCCTCGGAAGGTTTGAATTTCAGATAGAGAGAGGTGTAAATTGATGGACTGTCCTTGGAGATTGAGACGGGTGGAGAGCGTAGCAATCGTATGTAGGCTGAAGTGACGTAGATGCGCAAATCAAGTGTGTCGAGCGCCCATATACGCAGCGGTCTCGAGAGTCGCTTATGAGAGTCTTTGCGTGTCGACGATGTCCTCTTCGAACAGTCGACTAGATCCGGCGTCGCGGCTCTCGACGGATCGGGCGTACTGGTTGTGGACTCGCTTGAAATCTTAGACACCTGCAGAGTGCTGGCAAACAGACTCGCCGTGTTTCGCAGACAAGTCTCGCACGGCTCGGCCTCCGGCACCAGAGGCTCCTCGACCGGCCCGGACGATTCCTTCCTCCCACCACTGTCCTTGCCGATTCGCGTAATGTCGAGCAATCGTCCGAGGATAAAGTTGTCCCAATTCTGGACGATTTCCGTGGTCGAGGCATTCTCGCCCCAGATACGCAGGACAATCTCCTCCGTGGCCTTTTCAAATTGTCGGATATGTGCCGTAGCGACGCGATCGCCGTGATGACATTCGATGGCCCGTGTCGACTCGTTGTTGGCGAATATGTCGGGCCAGGAACTCACCGCTTCACTCTGGCGCTTCAGCTTGGCGCGCTTCTTGTGCGTCGCAGACATGATGTGGAGAGAGAATGATGACGACCGATCAGAGGAGATGTCGCACTCGATGACGCAATGTTCAAGGGAGCATTAAGCGAGAGTCACGAAGTATTTGTGTGCCGTGTATCTAAGATCCTCTGGCAAAAGCATTTGCCGAATGAGTCATGGAAGTTGTATCGCGTAAGGTTAATCGGGAAACGGAGCGCGGCACTTGCTGAATTTGTGGGGTAATCACTTTGCCATCTCCACTTTCCCCGTTCGTTGTACAATACTCGAGTTGTACAATACTCGAGTTGGTAGCATACTCTGCTGTTTCTGCAGTTTTTGCGAGAGGGCGTCAGTGCTTCGACACCGTGCTACAGGTTCACATAGAGCTCTGAAGGATCTATTGTTCTTTGCAGAAGATTTTCCGTCTCCAAAAATTGTAAGAATTTGACCCATCGAGAGTGCTCCATCTTTCCGAAATTGTCCTTTTTGTGCCAGAAAGGTCGAACGGCTGTAAGACTTTCAGATAAAAAGTCCTCGGTTTCCCCTGTACATGCTCGAGCCAGAATCTTCACGGTGTCATCATGGCTTTCCAAGGCGTAGACGTACGCTTTTCGTGTTGCATCGATGAATCTTTTGAGATCAGCGTCAGACAAGTGAGAAGTTTTCGATGCTCGTGCCAGTAAGGGAGAATATCCATACGGAATACCATAATCCTGCATTCTGAACTCTACTCCCGCGAAATTCTTCTTCTTTGCTTTGATGCCCTCCCAAGGACTGAAGATCCAAGTTGCATCAATGGCTGTAGCATCTGTTTCACTTGCGTCTTTGTCCTCGGTGAGCAGCTCAAACAAGTCCAGTTTGGCAGTGTTCTGTGCAATCTTGAGATCACCTGATCCCCCATCGTTTCGAATCATCGCCTTGACAATGTTGTCTTCATACTTTGCATTGTACGAACCATACGTTTTGCCATCCAAATCAGCAGGTCTAGTTACGCCTGATCGTGAAGAGCACAAGATGGACGAAGCGTCTTGGTCCAACAAGGCGAAGACTGCCTGGATCGTCTGTTGTCGATCTTTTGCTATCTTGGTAGACCCTTCCGCATATGCAATGATGGACTCTGACGGACAGATGGCCAGTTCTGCATCACCATTTACGAGCTTACTTGCTGGGGTTGTGGCATAATTGTCCGATTCAGGTGACACCAGAACCACGTCGAGACCTGCATCGCTATAGTATCCTTTGGCTTGAGCGACCAAAAGCGCAGTGTGTATGACGTTGGGCGTCCAATCGAGAGCCACGCGAACTGCCATTTGTCAGTAGATACTACTACTTGTTGTGTGAGACGTCTTTTCCTTGTGTCTATACACAAGAATATAGACTATATAGCATCAACACCACTGAGTATACCGTCCCTTGCAGTGCAGTACACCGAATCTCGAGACAAAACCGTTGCACGCAACTTTTCTCGGCCCCACAGTTCTCGTGCAATGCAAGTCTTTGAAGTGATGCGTGTCACAAAGTGTGGGAATAATTCATCGTCATCAGGCTGCACATTCTTGTTTAAAGCACGGGCATTCGAAGTATACAAGGTATTTGAGCAAGAGGATTGATTCATTGATGGTCTCGTGAGCTATATAATCTGCTCAATACATGACGCTGCCGCTGCCAAGGTCATTTAGCCGTATACATTCAGCTCGCTAAGATGTGACGCGGAAGTGATACAACCGGGCTTTCCGTAGCTTAATCGCAAGGAATCGTGTTGGCGACAAGTCGAATCACCCTTGTCGTTACTTGTGTCATTAGTCCTTCCATGGTCATGGCGACTGGTCATTATTTGAACTTTGAATATATCACGAGCAAGATGAGCATGATTAAAATAGCAATGATGCTGCCAGTAATGATTTTGTTGGTGATCATCCTGCCGTCGTCAATTGAAGATTTTCCGACACGCTTTTCCATCTTACCTGCGGCCCATGCTCTTCAGGGACTTCATGCTCTTGTCGACATATCCGTCAGCTCTCATCAGAGTATCACGAGCATTGGTGATCTGCTCTCTTTGCACATGTAGATCGCGCAAGATGCCGGCACCGATACCTTCAGTCTCATTCGCCAGTCGCTGAGACGACTGTAAGCGCTGACTGGAGCGTTCGAGGCGGTCAGTGCCGTTCAGTAGTCGATTGCGCTGTTCGTAAGACTCTCCATCCTCGGACTGACCATCACCACGAGCTCCCAGCAGTTCACGTCTAGATGATTGTTCGGTAACTTGTCGCAGTTCGCGTCTTTGTGAGTCTAATTTCAGCTTGTATTCCCTGATTTTCTGATTGGGTTTCGACCGCTTCGCTGTCGGTATATTCTGAATCTCAAGCTCCATGGACCCAATCAATTCCTTCGCTTCATCTGCGCTCCTACCGGCTGACGACAAAGAGGCTTTGCGAGTTTCGCCCGCTTGTGATGCTGCATTCTGGATTGCGCCGCTAATTTCAACGAAGATTAAAGCCAAATCCTCTTCATAGCTCAAAAAACGTTCGCTGATGTCCGCCATTGCGACACTTGTACCGCTTGTTCTTTTAATGAGGTTTGATGCGCTATGTTATGACGGATGCTGGGCCTACGAATGAAGCGCAAGATGAGCGAGGGTCATCATCACACTTCATGGTTGACGTAGAATGGCGTGGAGTTGTTGCGCCAGCGGAGTGCCAGAATCGAGTTTGATTTCGAAAGTGCATGCGTACGTGGTCACGTGCATCGACATTGTGCCGAAACGTTAACATCCATGGTGAACATGGAAATTGCACGATTACCATCATGAGTTAGGTCGCAGGCTAGCTAGCTATAGTGATCGCGTACGTATGCATATGCATGACTTACGGTCCACGAGAATGTGCCGTGAAACACTTCCCCCATGTAGATGTACAAAACGACTGTTTCTGTGCTCTTTGCGAGACTAATTGCCACAACAGCATATGAAAGTAATATCAATGTTGTCCTGATGCAGGGTTTCGAAACATGACTGAAACCAAAGTGATATCGACCTGATGCATGCATGCATGCATGTCTGATTATGGATCCATCACGACGACTGATACGTGCGTCATTCGATGGACTCAATGAAATTGACAGTGCGCAATTCCAAAAGCCTAAAAGTACAAGAACAATCAACAAAAAAGTGGAGCAGCAGCGATTCGAACGCTGGACCTCATGCACGCTAAGCAAGCGCTACTACCAACTGAGCCACAACCCCATTGTTATACGGAGCAGAGGTGTAACAGATATATATACGCTTAAATAACATGATTGTACAACAATAGCTTCCGAAAGGCTGTGTAATTCTATCTACACTGGCCAAACCATATAAGTGATTCTGTCTCTCTCGGTATTTTATAGCTTTTACTCAATTGTCGAAAGACACACGTATCCGATCGTGCACCTGAGCATAATATCATGTAGTTGACATGATCAATGCAGCGCCTATGCTTGTACGTACCATACGCAGTAGGGCATCGCAGGAAGATCCGCGGCCCGCGGATAAATTGCGATCGCGCGTTTCATCAATCAGCGCAAACCTTTCTACAGAGTTTTTCAGGGTTTTCGAGGTTTTCAAGGTTGGCAACGATTTGACTTGCACCAGCCACACGGCGGGTAGTGCTGTCCAATCAGAGTGCCGCGACCCGCGTACCCGTCGCGTCCAAGCATCTCACAAACCTTGGAACTTCTCTCACGAACCGCATCAAATCTCCACTTTCCCTTCCTCTCTCACTCTCTTGTTACTCTGCCTCTCCATATCTCTTCCCCCCATCCTTCGTTGTCCCTCTATTTTAGCCAGCGATAAGCTTCGTTCTGCCGCGCGATAGCCGTCTGGGGTCATGGCAGACTCTATGAATGACTTTCTGGACTTTGGCGACGACCATAGCAACGCTTTTGCGGACGAATATGCCAATCTCAATCGTTGCGACGGCTCACCATCGTCCGAGGAAATTGACCTGAATCCCATGGAGAATAGTTTTTCCGCCAAAGCGAGCATGAGTCCGCACACGATGGACATGGACATGGGTGACTTTGGCATCGGAGGCACCTCGCTCGGGTCCAGCTGGACAGGGGTCAGCGACAGTTTTTCCCACATGCACGTCAAGGCTGAAGCGAATGAGAAGGAGGTCGGCGATAACAAGGACGGAAACATCTTTGACGATGCAGTGACTATACCCGGCAGCTGGCCGACTGCGCGCACCGTGCTCAAGTCGGCAGCGCTCAAGAATCAGATTCCCGCGGTGCAGAATCCACAGATGCTGCAACCGACCAGCTTCACCATGTCGCAGATCGCTCCTCCATCCCTGCCGCAAGAACGCAGTACCTCGACCACCACGTCCTCCATCTGCTCCGACGCCATCAAGGAGGAGGACGAGAGCTCCTGTCACATCTCAGACCTGACCGAACCCGCCAGGAAAAGACGAGCGTCGGATACGGTGCGCAAGTTGCCCATGCCTCCGAAAGCGACACATAAACGAACCACCTCGAATGCGTCCAGCACGATGCTCAACACCCAAGACGCCGACGCCGCTACTACTCCTGCTCTCGCTCTCCCGGTGGGCGTTGAATTCGACGAGTCTGGCGACCCAATCATTGCCAAGCGCCAAGATCGCCTCATGCGCAATCGCGCTGCGGCCTTGGCGAGTCGCGAGCGGAAGCGCGAGCATGTCATGCGTCTCGAGACCTCCGTCACGGATCTCGAGAATGAAAAGGGAGACCTTATGCGACAAGTACGAAAGATGCACGTCGAGATTTTGCGATTGCGAAAATTGTTGGCGGACGAAAATATCGAAGACCCGCAGAGTACTGCATTCGTGGCTAGTCCTGGTATTGGTTCCTTGAGTGCCACATCAGACACGAAGAGCATTGATGATGCGAGCAATACAGAGAATCCAAACCTTGCTCGAGCTCGAGCCGCTCCCACTGGATTCTCCCCTCGTGGCGCCCTGAAAAAGTCTGAGATTATCGCAAATCAGATTCGTGCGGAGGAGCATCTCCGTAATCTGACCATGAAGCAAGCAGGCGCGATCGTCAATGCCAGCACGGCAAAAGCCACCAGGCCGACACCTGCTGTGTCTGGAGAGACTTCTGGCACGGCAGATGACAAAATCATGCAAGATACGAGTAGCGACAAGACGACCGTCCCCGTCACGATCGAGAAGCACCACAAGACGACCTCTGGCGGCTCAGTGGTATTCATGATTCTGATCTTTGGCATCGCGCTATTCGCGAATACGAGCACGACGGGGAGCCTCAATCTCACAGGGTTCACGCGTGACCCGAGCAGTTCGGGACTCTTGCTCAACCTGCCACAGAGTATCGGCGAGGTGTGTCCTGAGACTGTCATCAGCCAGCTTCGGGGACAGGGATTCATGCTTTCCGAGGAAATCGAGGATCTCGAGCTTCGCAATCTGTTGAGTGCCGACAAACGCATCCCAAGCAGCTCCACGGCCGTCGCTGCTGCTGCTCCAAGTGAAATTGCCAATTGGATCGCCACGCACGAGAGCGGCAATGTCGTACACGAGGTCGGCAAGACTTTTACCATTGCGACACCGGGTTCTGCTCGGCAAGACGAAGAGCCAGAGGCAGGAGAGAGCACGACACACTCGGTATCGAAAGATGCAAGCAATCCACGAGAAGCCGTCGATTCGAAGCGATGGCAGATTCTCGAGTGCGAAATCAAAAAAGTTCGGGATCTGGACCGAATAATGACTGCCATCTAATCACCATGACACGATACGACTCGATACATGAGCTCTTTTACCTGTCACCTTTCACCTTTTACCTTTTCACCTCGTTCTCAAGCTTTATTATTTTCCTTTTCTTTCTCACCGTTACAAATTAACTGCTCGAGAATTGGTATATATCTATCCATATACCCCATGTACACAGACAAAATAAGACGCAAAATGCAATACTTTTCATAACACTACGATATCGTTCGTTCATGATTTGTCATTATTACCTGCTTCCAGTACTATCACTGCCATATTACTACCGTGTAAAGAGTTGTTGATTTCTCGCTCATTTCCAAGCGTCCCACTTTCCTGCTCTACTTTTTCACCTTGAATGTCCCTGTACCATCGTTAGCATAATGAACCATCACTACGAGTATGATAGGGGACATGCCAGGTTCGAGGACGTGCCACTTGACTTTAGGGTAATACCGGTTGAGGGTGGATTTACTGCGCTCATTGCCATTGCGGATACTAAACTCCTTGACCTTCCACCCTTTCGTCTCCATGTGCTGTTTCACGAGGCGTTCGAGGTCCGGGTACCGGTCGGCGTATTCACCTTCATTGAATCCGTAATCCGTCGTCGTCAGGGGGGAGTACTTTTTCATGGCGGTGCCGTATTGTGGTAGCATCTTGGCGAATGCGTGGAATATCGCGTCCAAAATGGCGTCGTCGCGTGCTTTTTTCGCGGCTGCGGCAGCAGCTAAAGGGTCGCTCGATACCGCTTGTTGAGGGCGATATTCTTGTGCCACGAAAGTCTCTTGGGTCGCGTAGGGATTGTGTCGTGCGGCAGGGGCATCGGGGAATGGGTTGGGTGGTGGTGGTGGTGGAGGGGATGGGTCTCGCACAGGCTCTTCTGCCGCCGCATCAGTCTTTTTCTTCTTTGAAAATAGGCCCATTCGTAATCGTCTCGTCTAGTCTTGCTTTCAGACGAAGCAGGTCGATTGCACAAGTCAACATATGTATATATATGGATGAGTCGTCGTTCAGGAGCCAGCGGTCAAGGCGCTCCACAAATCGATTTTCGCGGTCCCGCAATTTCTCAGCCTTCAATCGAATCTCGATTCTTCTGCGAAGTCGATATTATAATTGCAAATCATGACTTTCTCAGTCTATTAAAATGCTTATGGATAAGATCAGGACGATACTATAGCGTGGAGGAGGACAAGATGGTCCGGCTAAAACACCGCTACATCCTCTTTGAAATCATGGGACCCTCCTCGCCGTCGCCGCAGCACAATCCAGACCAAAAAGACCTCCTCGACCGCATCCACCAGTCCCTCCTACTAAACTTCGGCACCGTGGCCACGGGACAACTCAATGCCTCGCTCTACATCAAGTACTATTCCCCGCGGACGGGAAAGGGAATATTGCAGGCCGATCGCGCGTACTTTCGACTCGCTTGGGCCGCACTCACATTCATCGTACTCGACGATGCCGGTGGCCGTAGTGGTGACGGAGGATTCATTCGTGCGTTGGGCGTCAGTGGGACCATCAGAAAGGCCGAGGAGCGGCTCATCACCTTTGACAAGAACCAAATGTTTCTCATGACTTGAGGAAGGCCCGACTTGTTCTCTCAATCTCAACTACGCTTACAGACAAAGACAACCTGATGCAAAACAGATGCGGGTGACGGAATACTTGGAGAAATTTTGAGGCATGATGCCACCGCAGCGAAGCACGCGCCGTAGCATCTCATCACTCCGGTCATGGCATCAGTCTATTGGAAATAATCATCAATGTCAAGAATTAGCGCTCTCGACGCCTTCATGCTATCTTGGTCCCTTCCACTTGTCCGAGATGGCATAAAAAGTGTGTATATGATTAATGTATAGACGAAATATATATGTACATGTGCAACGTTAGGTGAAAATGCAATACTCCGCCATGCGCTATGCACGCAAAACCTTCAACAACCGCTGGTGCTCCTTTTGAATCCGTTTCCAAGTCGCAAATTTTCCTGAATGCTTGAATCCTCCTGCATCGTCTCGTTGTCCCTCCTGCATACCACTATCTTCGCCTGCTCGAAGTGCCGCAAACGCGGCCAAAAGTTGATATCTCGTCCGCTTGTAGATTCTGCCCCCGTCCTGTAGTAAATTATTGGTCGCGAGAGTGCAAGCACGCTCAATGTTGCCCAGGCTGATTTGCAGCTGGATGTACTGATTCCAATTCTGCACATCAAAGGCGTACCCTTGCTTGGGCAGTGCCGCCCATACACGCTCGACTTGCGAGATCCGACCGGCCCGAACCATGGAAGATGTAAAGATCTTGAGCGAGGCCGCTAGCACAAATCGAGCACCGTGTGCGACTTGTGTAATTACACCAGGTGCTGATTGCGACCTTTTTTGTCTCATGTTTCCCAATTCATCCCTATCGTTATTCTTGCTTTTCGGATACCCAAGTGGTGGATTGAGAGAATAACGATAAAGTTTATCTGCTTCCTTCTTAATTGCCACAAACAGAGACTGGACATCGTTCACTCTATCCGCTATGGCATAAATTGACATCATTGATGTAAGTGTTCTGATGTCCGGTCGACCATCGGTGCCCTTAAGACTCGTGAGGAATTGTTTAAAGACACGCTCAGGGTCTGCGAATCGTACAAACCCTGATTTTTCTCGTTGAAGTAGAGGTGCGTATACCTCTGGCGCAGGCACTGTTCGAGGTGCGAATCGTGAGCTTATGTCGACGCTGTGCCATTCTGCCAGGGAATCAAGTAGGTCATTTGCGCGTCCAATGAATCTTGCGGACCGACGTAGCACAAATGCATTCATCAGCACTGCCAGCGTCACATAAGACGGTCGCAAGCCTCTTTCGAGCATTTCATTGTAGTAATACATCAGTGCGTCCAAACTCTCCGCAGTGCCTTCACGAATGAAGCCCACCATGATTATCGTGTAGTGATACTCGTTTGGCTCTTTTAATGTTTGAAAGAGTTCGAGAGCCGAGTTCAATTTATTCTCGGTAAGCAAGGCTCGCATCAATTGAGTATTCGTTGCAGCAGTAGGCAGGACAGAAATGGCGCGCATGTCATCTACCAGACGACGCATGTCTTCGTATGATCGGCCCTCTTTGCGCAGCTGTTTGAGCAATATATTCATAATTTGTGAATTAGGACGGAGACCTGCCATTTGGAATTCCTTGAAAGCTGTGACGAAACGCTCTACATCACCCGACTCGACGTATGCATGTATCAGTGCGCCATACACGCGAGCATTAGGTTTGACGCCGAGTTCGAGCATTCGCCTGAAAGCCGTCTCTGCACCATCAGCATCCTTGGTACGTGCAAAAAGGTCGATCAAGGTCGACGCCGTTACTGAATCAGCTGCATGTCCGGCATCGAGCATAGCTAGTAGCAGTTGAGTTGCTGCATAGACATTTGCAGTATCGGCAAAAGCATGCAAGAGTATATTATGCAGCACCTTGTCCGGCTTTATGCCATACTTGTGTTCACAAGTCTCGAAAAGAGCAACAGCTTGCGAGACTTCCAAGGTCATCGCACGCGCATGGATCAGAGTGCTGTACATGACCACATCTGGGGACGAACCGTCTGCTGTAAAATCTGCAAACAATTGATCAACGTCTTTCACTAGTCCGTAGCGAGCGAAAGTCGCCATGATTGTCGTATATGGCTCAATCATTCTGACGAAACCAGAATAACGTTTGAGCCTGTCCAATATGCCGTCTTCCAACAATCCTCGCATGTGATCGGGACTGGGTAAAGAAGCCGCGACATTGATTATTGCAACATTTGTGCGAAAGTCTGAATCTGGATAAGATGAGGATTGGCGACTTCTGTTGTAGAGTGCTAAGGCTTCTCGATGCAGATCTTCTCGACTTAGAGAACGGATGACTGCTGCTAGCGCCGAGTCCCCGACGGTCACATGCGAAGATACGGAGTGATCAAACAATTCTATGGCTTGACTGTGCTTGCCACAAGCAGCTAGGTGAATGATAATGGCTGACGAAATCAGAGATTTGAATTCCGCTGCCTCAGCGGATGGAAGGATAGAAAGGAATTGAAGAGTGTGAATGTTGGGTATAAGATCTAGTAATTTTCGAATGTCTGGATTGCCTCTCCACTGTGGTCGTTGTCGGAATAAGTACCATAGCTGCACGCCGGTGGTCCAGTCGCCAATCTCGACGCTCTTCTGTAGGAAGATCTGCCAGTGATCCTCCTGTACAATCTGTGGAAGCTGCAGGTAGTGCTTCAAAGCGATATCCGGTTCTTGCAGGATCATATGTGCCCAGAACGAATAGAAAGTCCTTTGCTGTGTGTCTATCTGGCCGTATTTCGAGTCCAACAAAGCTCGTAGTTTTCGCGCATCCTGAACATCTTCCGTTTGTAGCATCTCTAGAAGAGACTCCAAGAGTTGTAAGCGAGTGGCCTGTATGTCATCCGACATCCCAGTCCATGCTCTCCAGATCAGTTGTTTCTCTGCTGCAGTCTTGAGCCTGTCGGAAGACAACAAGTCCTCGATGGATAATGTTTGTGGCCATCGAGTATCAACCTCCAGGGCTTCGACAGAATTAGCTTCTAGTGTCGCATCCTGTTTGTCGTGTAGAGTTGCATATCGAGACCTATGAAGAGTGACTACTTTCGCTTTCGTGATCGCCCTCCTGGCATTGACTGCCCCACTACTGTACGATTTCTGGCATGGACACAAGAATCGTGTGCCTGCACTTCGAGTTGAGAGAGATGAATCAATCTGACGTGCTCCATATAGGTCCAATAAGCCGCATAAGACAGATCGTGTACTGATATGTGATGAAGTGCCATTGGCTTTCAGTCTAACTCTCATCCACAGTTACTGAGACTGTGTAATTCCGGTGCTTTTATACACATGAGCACTTCATTCGGAAGATCAAATGAATGTGCTCCTAGCCATGATGGATGAGTATGGATACACGAAATACACGAAAGAGCTATAGTGCACAAAATAATTGTTGCCAGATGATAGAAGCACAGATTCCTCAAAGATGAAGTCAGCAACAGCGCCACGATGGCGGGTAGATTCGTATACGTCGGCCAACAAAAGTTACTCCACACAAGCAAGGAAGCCAAAAGCAACGAGTGATACAGGATCATAAACCATGATGAGAGTCAACGAACCATGGAATATACAGTTGTGAGCAGCTAGACGTGTTTCGAAGATTTATGCGACTCGTCACGGATATTGGCACTTTCCTGATGTGCTGCACGCTCATCTCTGTCGAGATTCGATAGTGCTCGAGTGGACAATTGCAGTCTCTGAGAGTCTGATTATCGTTCGCAGTTCTGGAGGTTCCCGAGCTTTCGATCGAACTGCTCGTTCGCAGACTTATGTCCTAGACGTCCCATAGGTCAATATCATCGTCCAAACGATCATCGATGACCGAGCTCGGATCAGAAGCACCTCTGTTCCATACAGATGTTGCATATCTGAGACGCATCGGCCAGGAACGCGGCTTTCCTGGACGGTTGCGACGAAAGATCTGGCCAATACTACTAGAGTGCGAAACAGAAGGACACCGCTCCAATGGCAATAATTCACCCCATCAAGATGAGAAGCAGGTGCTGCTAGATACGAGTCGATCTTTCACCATGGCCTTGCCAAGCACTATCGATGACGAAAATATTGCTAGCATGAAGACGGATCTGCAGCACCTCATAGCGAAAGTTCTGCGGAGACAGCCGTGGTTGCATTACTATCAAGGATATCACGACATTGCACAGCTCATGTTTCTCGTACTTGGCAACGCAGCTGAGCCTGCTCTTGAACAGTTGAGTCTGAGATACCTCCGAGATTTCATGCTTTCGTCACTCAATCCGAGCATGTCTATGCTCCGGCTCGTCCATCAAATAGTGCAGGTCGCGGAGCCCGAATACGCCAAAGTGCTGCACGAGGTTGAGCCTTACTATGCGATCCCCGTGCTCTTGACCTGGTGGACGCATACCATCGAGTCACATGACGATGCGTGCCGCATGTTTGACTTTCTACTGTGCAGCGAGCCAGTCATGATCATCTACACAATCGCCGCGGTCACGCTGCTGCGGAAAGACGAGGTGTTAAAGCTAGACAGGGACGCTGACATGATTTTTCTGACTCTCAGTCGAGGAATGGCAGGAGTGAATCTAGAAGAGCTACTTCACTACTCTACAGAACTGTATGAAAGTGTCAAGCCACAGCAACTCCAGTATTGGAAGAAGTTGAGTCTCCATAGCTGCTTGAAGACATTCTCTGAGACGGAAGCACGATTCAAGCCGCTCAAATCAGAAACAGAACTTGAAGACGCAGAATCGCCATCACCCACGAGGGCAGAGAAGGCAAAGATGCACGCCATGGGACAGGAAGCAGAGCTGCAACGAGAAATACGAGCTGCCCAGGAGGCAGAGGCACGCAACAAGAAAAGGAAGAACAGCGACTCTAGCACAGCTGCAGAAGTCAAGAGGCTCGGTCTCCTGGCCCTGGGCGTGGGATTCCTTGCTGTGGGCATCGCCTGGTTCGTGCAACACAGGGACACGACGTGAATGAAGTCCATTGTTGCACTGTCCCGGCTATATCTATCCTCACCGATTCCCAGAAAGGAGCGCAATCGTGCAGGTTAAAAAAAACAACAATTCACAAACCAAAGTTGGAGCGGGAAGGTACTAGCAGAACGACCCAGCAACACCGCACAGTACTTCCGAAGTAGCCTGGCATATAGGCGGTCCCGGCAGGTCTGTGCAGGGACACGCAGACACGCAGCAGCGTGACGCACAATTCTTGGAAGGTGAGCAACGCAATCTATTCCTGCACATGTGCAATCTGGGCAGCTTCTCTTCTCTTCCACCCAATCATCTGCTCGAGTCTCTCCACGAGCCTCGCTGTCGAAAATCTTGCTCTTCTCGAGACAAAGTCGTTGCGAGTCTGGTCACGACTATATAGGCCTGGCGAATGCCTTGATTCGTCTTGTCCCATACCATCTTTAGCATTCTTAATCCTACGACACCCACGACAGATGGTTCTGTTTGCAGTATCTTTGTTCGGCGTTGTAATTGCTGCCAACTCATTCAAGCCGGCCGAGCACTGGGGTCAGACGAGTCCGTACAGACCAGCTGACTTTGGGATCGCTGCAGATGGTCTTCCTGCGGGATGCTCGTACAAGCAGATTCACGTCTTGCAGCGACACACTGAGCGGTATCCCACAAGTGGTGCACACGATGCTGGATTCATGACCATGTTTGCCGCAAAAGTCAACCGTGCCAAGGTACTGGGCGACTTTAAGCCACTAGGACGTTTGGAATTTCTGCAAACGTGGGAGTACCAGCTAGGGACTGCCTCCCTAACGGCAAAAGGTGCAGCGGCAAGTGCCCAACTGGGTGCCGAGTTTTGGTACAAGTATGGCAGGCTCCTGTACAACACGCCTGGCGAGGTGCGCTACAATACTTCCCTGCTTCACGATCAAGTCAAGCCAGTCTTTCGCACGACCAATCAGGCACGAATGTTGGAGAGTGCGCGTTGGTACATTTCGGGGTTCTTCAGCAGCCCAAGCGCCAATTCCAGTGCGGAACTCTACGATTTGGTGATTATCCCAGAGGGTGGTACCGAGAACAATACTCTTGCAGCATACGATTCTTGTCCCTCACTCAAGACTAACGGAAAAAGCTCGCAGCTAGCTGACCTCGGAATCAACGAGCGCGCCAGATTCATTGCCAGATACGCCACGCGTGCTCAAAAGCGATTGCAAAAGTTATTGCCTAAGAATCTGGATCTTACCACGGATGATATCTTTGGCATGCAGAGTCTTTGCGCATATGAGGTAGCAGCATTAGGAAGCTCTGAGTTTTGTGGGCTATTCAAGGACCAGGATTGGCGAGACTACGATTATGCTCTCGGCTTGTCCATGTACGCCGCGTTCTCCTATGGCCATCCCACAGGTCGTGCCCAAGGTCTAGGCTATGTCCAGGAATTGCTCGCTCGTCTACAATATAGAACGATTGATTCATCCACTTCGTCAGTCAATATTACGTTCGACAATGCAGAAGCATCATTTGGGCACTTTTCCCAGCCTATGATCTTTGATGCTACCCACGATGCAATCATCATTTCAGTGCTAACGACAATGGGACTATCCTTCTTCAATCAGACAAAAGGTTTCATGCCTGCAGACATCAAAAAGGCACCTAAGAAGCCAGCCTTTCGTCTTTCCACCTTGACACCCTTCGGAGCAAAGCTGCATACAGAGGTCATCTCGTGTCCCAAGGATGCAACGATCAACTTTAGTGAGAACCAGCTCAAGTATGGCTTGTACACGACCTATACGCAACAAAACAGTACAGCTGAAAGCGTCGAGTACATTAGGATGAAACTGAATGAGGGTGTGTTGCCTGTCGCCACTGAGCTCGGTTGTCAGAACGACGGTGCCAAGTACGGGTTCTGCACGTTGTCCGAGTTCCTCAGAGTCCTGAAGGATGTCGAAGTGAATGCTCAGTATGACGAGGTCTGCTACGGCAGCAAGGTGTCGCAAATCACCAAGCAAGTCTCGAATGGCAATATGGATTTCGTCAATCTATAATGTACAACTTTTTTTTGCATAGAATCTACATAATGAAGATGTATGAGTGCACAGTCCCCACTTGTTCAACTCGGTATTTCCCCTTTTCAAGTGTCTGCGTTGTCCTTGAGGTATTGATAGACGACGCCAAAGTCCTTGTTCCTGTACTTTCCCTCCCGTGCGCCATGAACCGTTTCGTAGACTTGTCGGGCAGTTTGGGAGAGCGGGAGCTGCACCCCAGCGGTTTGGGCAGCACGCATCGCGAGTCCGAGATCCTTCATCATGAGCTCGATGCCGAATCCACCAGTATAGTCGCGCTCGACGGGTGCTCCTGGCGTGACTCCGGCCACGGGATTGTTTCGTTCGCTGGGCCAACATTTGCCCGTGGAGGAATTGAGGACGCGGCCGAGTACCATTGGGTCGAGTCGTAGTGCGAGGCCGAGACGCATGGCTTCGGCGGTGGCGAGGTTGGTTAGTGCCAAGAGGTAATTGTTGCTCAATTTGGCCGCCAGTCCGGTTCCCTTGGTCCCGCAGTAGTGTATCACGCCGCCCATGAGTCCCAGGATGGAGTCCAAGTCCCGGGAAGGTGGGTGGCCCACCATGAATGATAGAGATCCATTTGTCGCGCCCACCACGCCGCCGGATACAGGCGCGTCCACAAACGTCGTCGGTCGTCGTCTCCTTCTATGCGTCTTCTTGATCGTGTCGTTTGAATTAGGTGAAGGAGTCTTGGTGGATAGTCGGTCGTGGATGGCGATGCTGCGTTGTGGGTCGATGGTGCTACAATCAATCAACCACCGCCTCGAATATGCCGGCTCTGAAGTCTCGTCTACTCCAACCTCGGTATCATGATCGTCGCGGTGAAACCCGTGGTCCGGGTCGAGGAGACACGCTTCGACGTGTGACGAGTCTGGCAACATGGTAATAACGACGTCCGCTGCGTCGGCAATGTCCCTCACTCCGCGGGTCGCTCGTCGTGCGCGGGGCAAGAGATCCAGTAATCGCGTCACGGCGGACGCATCAGAGTCGTGCAGCAGCAGTACATCGTCCGGTCGCATCTTGTGGTGCAGATTCGTCGCCATGGGTGCGCCCATGCGTCCAAGGCCGATGAATCCCCACGTCGTCATGCATTCCTGCCGCCTTGCTAAAGTCAGTGACGAGACACGATCCCGCGTCAGTCTCGATACTGGCCGAAACATACCGATCATCTCATCTCTCTGCATAGTGACAAAGTGAATGAAAAAAGTTCAATGACGACCGGACGATGGAGACGATACCGAGAATTCGACTTGCGGAGTGGCGGACGATTCGCGACTTTTTGCGGGGAACATGGAGTGTGGCACAGTCGCACAAGATTTACATTGCGGCGCCGTGTGAGCCGGCGGTCTAACTAGTCAATCCAGTCAATCGACGTGCCTTGAGCTTGTGCATAGGCATGACTTGTCAAGGTCGGGGCAAGGATATTTCATGCGAATGGAATTCGTTATTGTGAAGTATATGTACATCGTCAAGTGACTATACAGTTCCATCTCGGTCCCCTCCTCCTTTACTCTCTTTCCCCGGATTGTATGCATTGAACAGGAATAGGACGGAAAAGAGGTCTATGAGCGCTTCCGGAGCGTAATGTCGAGACCGGGCTCCGCGTCCCGTGCTACTAGAGTATCCGTCACCGACGACGAATCTTCAGCACTACTACGTGCCGCAGCCTCTTGCTGATGGACAACAATCTTATCGTCGAGCGCGCGTTCCTCCATGCGTCTCTTCACGAGCGCAAGGGAATCCCAGTGTCCCGTCTGCAGTGGGGGCACGGCGGTCCCTGTGGGCCGGTACTTTGGGTGATGCGGCGGCTGGTAATCGCCGCGCTTCACCTTCGCCGCATGGTCGTCGGCCCTCTTTTGCGCGCGGGCGATCGGTTCCTGGAGGATGACGTGCGCGTTGCGGTTGTAGAGTTGTCGTTCCAGGTCGCTTTTACCACCACCACCACTTTGCATGATTGAGCTCTTTAGTACGCCCGGTATCGAGAGGGCGTATGTCGATGCCAGGGTGAAGAGGAGTGCTGATGAGATTGACAGGTGCATCTTTCAATGTTTGCTCAACTTGAGATTTGGTCGTGAGTGTACTACTGAATGTAGGATAGGTTGTGCGGGGCGGCTTTGAGCTGAAGATGAGGGAAGATTGATTGAAGACGAAGACGAGATCGATAGGGATGATGGTGATGATAATTGAGGTAGAAATCCGGGGGACTTATCGCAAGCTATTATACTTATTCTCCATCTCATCTACAAATCACAAGAAGTAGCCACGAAATGGTAAATCATCCTATTGCTCAGCCAACTATCTACTCCATAAAAACCTCGGGCCCTCTCTTTTACAGACGATCTCTCTTGATTTCTCGCGACCCGAGCCAATCGTAAAAAGGAAGATACCAAGTGATCTACAGTGATACTTGCCTTAGCGATCCCTGCACCTGTCCACCCGGAGATCCGGGGCCTGGAGGCCTGACTTGACACCCGAGTCGGCCGATAAGAAATGGGGCATCACACCTGGGCACGACCCTGGAGGTACGCCTTCCACCGGCAGATGGCAAGCAATACCCAATGATGAGACTTACCGTACGCGTAGTACGCAGGAACGAACGAAAAATGGGAAGGAGAGATGAACAAGTTGTCGATCCCTTTTCGGGCCATCTCTCTCCGCGTGTGCAAGCCGAGATGGCGATAGGTAGTCAATCCATCGGGAGAATACTAGTCCCGAGCTCGAGAAGGACGACGACGACGATCCCATGCCAATTAAGCGCAAGTTTTGACGTTGATCGCATCTCGACACACGCACAGATGGCGGCGGTGGCGGTCAAGGTTATCCTTTCAGATGAAGAGCCCGAATTGCTGGAGTGATGAGATCCAATGAAATGGATGAAATCTTTGGAAGGCGACATTTGAACGATCTGCAAAATTCTCGTGCGCGCTCGGGTTCTTTTCGTTTCAATTTCTCACGGTCCTTCCTGCCCACGTGCACTATGCAACTACCGGCGATATATCGTGATTGTCCAATCGGGTGCCTCTCCGCGTCTCATCATCTCATCGATCGTGATCGTCGAGGGGCTGCAGCTTGTCTCGCCCTCCTCACGCCAATCATGAGTCAATCAGGTCAGTCAAGGACGTCAGCTTGCAGTTCAAGTCGAAGTCTCGAGTTTGAAGGGAGGGGGTCTACGGTGTTGAGAAGCTCAAAAACTCGTAACGTGTCGACTGTAGATCTGCATGCCAATGTCACTTGTCCTGTTGCTACAGGTAGATCTAGATTCTAGATAGCGGGGTAGCATATGCAAAGACGATGTAATCATGGATACGTGCACGGCCTATAGTCAGCTATAGCTATAGACTCACATAGAAAAAAGTGATTGCCACAGGTACGTTGCCGATCCACGGCTTGCAATTGTAGGATATATGGTGCACTCTGGCCATGGACATACACCGCCGCGCCGGGACCTGTGCATGTACATACACATGCAGGTAAACCTTGGAAGGTGAGATCTGCCTTGCATACCAGGAGGCACCATGTTTTCCCCCGCCTTGGTCGGATCTTCGGTAAAAGTGCAGATCAATGGGCAGTACCTACTGAATGCATGCCATGGATACATACCTTGATTCTCCTCTTTTCTAGCTCCAGTCCAAGTTCGATCAACTCTCTTGATCAAACACTGCATCAATCAATTCCCCATTGTGCCGCAAGCATCGTAGCATGTCATTCTGTTTTGTACATTCAAGCCGGGTCCCGCCATGATATAAAAGTCCTTCTCGAAGAACTCTTGCAGGACTGTAGACTGAAGAAAAGAATGTGAGTCTGCCCTGCCAGTTGCATGACCAGCCGAACAGACACCAACGTCTCCTCATCACTGCCAGAACTTCCAGAATGGACGATTCAATTTCGCACTCAACTCTTTGTAGCTATTCATCTCGTCATAACAATTCCTGCCATACTGACACCCTGCCATGTTTACGCAAAAGTCTCGATCACTAGCTCCTGTTAGCATTTTTCTTCACTGGTCCAGTTTCGATGTGGCTGGTACGTACGCATAAAAGAAGCTCATGTCGTTGGCGAATTCGCTGCACGCACCTGGCGGGAAAGAATTGATCTTTCGGTTGCCGACAAAGGCTGTGCCGCCTCTGATCCATGGCTGAGATCTGTAGAGCATTTCAAAGGCATCCTGCTCTTTATGGTCCCACTCCATGTGCTTTTGCTCATAAAATACTGGGTCCCACCACAGATCCAGCAGACGCTCCGACCACTCGCTGCGACGGATGAAGAAGCTGCCCAGGTTAAATCCTCCACAATCCTGAGGCACAATCATGTTGATTTCCTTGTTGTATGAAGTGAAGGGCAAGTCGTCCGTAATGTTGAGTGGATTGAACCCTGTCGAGAGGTTCCGGTACACGTTCGACTCGAGATTGCTAAAGAGATGACGCTCCAGTGAGATGGAAGGCTCCATGATGTACGTGCTAAGGTCGAGCCACCAGAACCATTCGGCATGCGGATTCTCGCGCATTGTCTCCTTGATAATGTCCACCTTTTCCCAACTCTCGCGCCATTCGTGAGCATACTTTTTCCGCATCGAGACATCCTTGATGGCGAAGCCATAACCCCAACGACTCGTATAGTCCTTCTTGTTCTTGATGGATGCTCTCTCAATCGCCCATTCCTGTGGACCTTTCCAATCTAGCACACCTCCACCTTGATTCGATGCCAATATGACCACGAATCGAGAATGGGGAGCGAAGATCGTCTTGTATGTGAGGTAGATTGACGTCACGACAAAGAGAAAGAGTAGCAAGGTCCTCTTGACTGGTGTAAGCACCAAATGACGCCTGAGATCGAAGTCTGTGCTGCCCTTTGTTGATTGCCCCTTTTCAATCTCAATCGCACTGAACCCTCGACTTCGTGGTTTCCACATTTATCGACAGTCTCAGTTCGTGGATTTAAGGACTTGTTGGACGCAGAGGTCTCGTCATGTCGGCGTACTGAACCTGTTGTCAGGGGCGACTGGTGTGTTTTCTGCACAACAAATACAGACTCTCCAGGACTTGTCCTGCTAGAAATTGGCCGCAGCATGTGCAGAGGCGCTCCTCGAGGATTCTCGCGCGCGCGTCCTGCTTCCGGCAAGTCCTGCCGCACCTTGCAATCTAAATTTGGATTCTGCATGCACAACGCATCCATACTAGCTGATACGTACTGTAGCTATAGTTAGCTATATAGCAGGATGCTACGCACTCGCAAGTGCCAGGCACGCGATAGTAAAACCATTTTGACAAGCCAACGTATATACCAGGACTTACTATTCTCCATTCACATAGATTCTGTGGCTCTCCGCTATATATTCCCAAAGTCAGCTGAATGGGCAAATTAAAAGTTCCCAGCTTGTGTGGCGTGTGAGTGGGATGACACCTTGACACGACAGAGTTTTCTCGTTCGTGAGCACCGCTTCGGTCCGTTGCTTACTTAACCCACTTCGTGCGGTCCAATTCTCCACACTGTTTAGGGATAGGAAGGCGCGCAGGGACTTCTACATCCGGACGTCGCTTGGACTTGTAAGCCCAACGATGTAAGCCTGGAGACAGCAATAGTTCTCATTACAGGTTGTCAGCATTTGTGGTCTGCGAGTTCCGCCAATGGTATATGGGCGGAGCATTGCGAGCATTTGATCGCGTCTTCCATATCTGACCTGTCAGTAGGATGACTCGCTGTCTCTTTTTGCGAATCTGATGCTTCCATTATGTCCGAGACTTTCATTTCAGCAAGTTCAGAGGCTACATCACCGCTTGTAGATTCTTCATTTCCCAGTACGCCTTCATCTTCCTTGCTATCAGGCTCCACAGCTTGTGTAGATTTTGCTTTCCTCGGTTTCTTCGACTTTTTCGACTTGGATTTCGTCTGTGGAGGTGGTTCGAGTTTCGGCGTGGTGATATCGGGATCAGTGACACCGGTGGCAGGAGCTACTTCCTCGTGATCAGCTGAAGGTTGTGGCACTGAATTTGCAGCAGCTTCATGATCTAGGGGGAAATCTTCGTCCTTCTGTAATGGCAATTTCAGATCGACTGGCACAGCATTCGTGTCAAATACTCCTGACGAGATTGTGACTGGTGTCAAGGGATCCTCAGCACCTGAGGCAACATCAGCTGCAACGTTTGATTCTTTTTCGAGGTCGAGCGGGAAGGTGTCATTTTTGTCCTCAGGAAGAACAAGATCTACATTGCTTTCCGTGGTTATTCCAGAGGAAGGCGTCAACATTGGTTTAGCTGTTTCTGTCGGTACTTCTGCTTCCACTTTAGCCGTTGTTGAAGAACCAACTGAAGGCACAACGGAGTCCAGAGGGAATTCTGATTCTGCATCTGCATCTCCGCTGCTGTCGTGTATAACACTGTCGTGTATAACAGGGTCACTGATCATGCTCGTTTGTCCTTCGTGCACGACCTCGTTGCTGTGGCTAGCACGTTGTAGTTCTTGCTCATCACCGTTATTTGAAGCAAGACTGCCAGCAGACGAAGATTTTGATCCTGGCACCGTCTCTGCCGACGACAGTCGGCCGGAGACTGACCGTAGTTGAGCTCTCTGTGGCAGGACATTGGAGCTGCCCTTTGATTTGGCATCGTTTGGTCCTGGCCACTTGGGCGTGGACACATTACGAAGTCCCTGTCGCATCTTGACAATCTCATTGGTGTCATGAGTCCCTGCAGCCTTGTCGCCTTTGTTCTCTTTGTTCTCACCCAGCTTATGTTGATTCGGCACAACAGGTCTCAGTTTCTTCTCGCGTATCTTGGACATCCATTCGTCCAGAGACGGGCCATCTTTCTGTGTTTCTTGCGTACTCATGAGGGTCAGATGTAATGTAGAGATTGACTAGACTCTCTGACGCGAGAAGATATGAAGTTCGGAGCTTTTATCCACAAGATCACGGCTGTGAGAATTACCCTCAAGATCAAACAGATGTGGATGAAACGAATCGCGCTGGAAAGGTGGAGCCTTGATTTGATTGCTTTCTCCCCCAAACAAAGCGATTCGGTGCGCCTCCTGTTTTTGTGTCCTCTGCCGATGTTTAAGCGCAAGTTTCGTTGCCACCAATAGATAGCAGCGGGTGGCTTGCCGGCAATAGATTAACACGCATGTGATGGTTGATCATCTCAGCTAGAACTTCATCTGAATCACAACTCATACACACTTTCCTACTGTCACATATATATGTCACTAAGCTTAAGGAGTCTGTAGACAAGATATGTATGCTTAATGAAGGGTGTTCGTAGTGGTTTTAGCTGATTATTGTCTACGAATCACTTGTATTAGCCAATTCTACCTAAGATTTATCTATATGCTCTCGTGAACATGATTGCTAAACAGCACACTCAGTTTTATCATTTGATTCACCCTTCTCATCACGCCGAATCCTCTGGCAAGACATATCTTTAGAGCTTCGGAAATGTTCTGACCAGAGCTGTACCGCTCCTCGACTGGTTCTGCCTACCGAGCTCTCTAGATATCCAGTCACCAATGCGGCACAGTGAGACTAAATCCACACCAGTCTCGTAGCCTGAGCCATGCAGCATATACACCAGGTCTTCCGTCGCTAGATTGCCGGTAGCGCCAAGCGCAAATGGACAGCCTCCCAGTCCTCCCACTGAACTATCAAAAGTCCTCAGTCCCATCTCAAGCGAGACAAGCACGTTCGCCAGGCCTTGACCAAAGGTGTCGTGGAAATGCCCCGCTAGTTGGTGTGCTGGTATGAAGCGAAGCAGATGCTCCAAAAGTGATCGCACACTGCCTGGTGTACCTTGTCCTGTCGTGTCCCCGAGCGATATCTCGTGACAGCCGAGCTTGAGCATTTCGAGCGCAATCTGACAAACGCGTTCTGGTGCAGTGTATCCATCATACGGACAGGCAATGACGCAGGAGACATAACCTCTTACACGAATGCCTAGTGTTCGCGCTTTTGCAACGACGGGTCGAAAGCGCTCAAATGACTCTGCAATGCTGCAATTAATGTTCCGCTTTGAAAAGCCTTCACTAGCACTTCCAAATATCGCAATTTCTTTCGCCCCTGCAGACAACGCATTATCCAAGTGCCTCTCGCTTGGTACAAGCACTGGGTATGCTATAGCATTCGTACCTCGTGTAATGATGTTTCTGCGCTTCAGTTGTTGCAAGACCTCGACTGCATCAGACAATTGCGGAATGTGCTTTTTACTGACGAAACTTGTAGCTTCGATAGTTTTTAAGCCTGTACCCGATAGCCGTCTGATGAGCTCAACCTTGGTCGCTGTTGGTACGAGCTTGGCTTCGTTCTGCAATCCATCTCTAGGTCCGACTTCTACTATGCGGACAAATTTGGCCACTTCTTTTGTCGCAAAGCTGCGCCGCATGTGCGTCAGACGTCGCATACTTGTAGTCTGAGATGCAACAGACTAATCGTGACGCATCACAGCTTTGCATGTAGTCTTGTATCGATCACGTTGCAATAAGCAAAAGGGAGAGACTTCCTTACAAATCTAGAATTGATTGTGAAAGTGATCATACATCGCTTCGTGTAAATAAAGGATTTGCTCCTCTGTAAGTCGCAGCAGCAATTAGGCTTGATAGCTGGAAGTTCAGAGCATGCTCAAAGTATCGTTGCTGCGTACTACCTAGGCTAGGCCGGAAATGCTCTATAGTGTGGAGGCAAGGTCTGTGGCTGATGGCTTTTCGCTGGAGTGTGCCTTCCAAGCTTTTCATGGAGAAATTCAACCTCGTCATCTGAGTGTCGTCCTCTTTCTGAAGTTATCGGGCTCGTGTTCAGTACTTGTACAGAGTCTGGCTCTGACGAGAGCGATGCAGTCGGCTACAGTTAGATCGACTAACAGAGGCGGTCCGAAGAGAGGTGGATTTCGACTAAAAGCCCTGCCTGAGGACGCTTACAAAGGACAGCAACAGAAACTTAAGCAAAACTTGATACAAAAGGCCAAGCTCAAGAAGAACTACGCGAGGATATTACGACAGGAGCCTGGTATCAGCACAGGTTCGAAAGACGTTAACGAAAGTCAAGACTATGTTAATGCCCCTGGAAATTCGCTCGGAGAGAACATCTCCAAACACGAGCATCAGTCCAATACAAAGTTCACCAATTTCGAAGCTGAGTCGGAAGAGGATAAATCGAAGCATGAAATAGTGTCAGAGCAAGATAAGATTGAGCACAAGGACAAGTCATATCGCCAACGTATAAAGGCGCGCAAAGCGGATTCGAGTGCCACGAATGCCGCGACAATCAGACAGGCCCGTACGACTGAGCGTCTACAAAAGGACGCCAAACGATCAAACATCCAAGAAAGGCGCCAACACCGAACTGAGGTGATGAAACGAGAGATGAGTCGAACCAAGAAAGGCCAGCCATTGATGAAGGATAGGATCAAAAATATCCTCGATAAGCTTCAGGCTGACTAAGGCTGCAATCCGGATTGTGACGACAACAGATACTGCAGAACTTGAGCTGACATACACATGTGTCGGCTCTGACAAAGGCACGCCATTCGAAAGCTCAAATGCGACACACATATCGGTTAGGTACATCTACAACCATGCCTATTTCGCAAGGCGTTGTGGTGAGTGTCCATGAACTGCCACGGCTTGTGCACAAATTTGTGGACATTAATCACAGGTCAAGTCGTGTTCTGACTTTAATATCCGATGTGTCAGGAATGTGCGCGGTTCCGAACACAATCAAAGTACTTACTTACTACCAGGCTATTTTCAGGATTTTCGGGTCCTTTTCTCTTGGCCAATGCACAGGCGCGATGGAAACGGACGAAATGCGATATTCTGGCAGACAACGACTTTTCTGTTGTCCTGACAAGTCCTTCTCCGGTGTTCTGAGACACGAAGAAGTTCCGCATTCGGCCTCCAATTGCCATTCGCAGCCGCGGGGACTTCGGAAGTGGCTGCGTAACTCTCAAAGGAAGTTCAATCCCGCGATTGTGATTGGACAAGCACTCGGTATCCACGACGCCACTGCAACACTGTGCAAGCCACATCTGAACGGGAAACTCTGGGAAGTTTTGGAACATCAACAGAAGGGAATTCCTCCATAAATACAACTACAGCTTCTTCTACATGGATGGCCAGCACGCTCAAATTGACATTCATTGTACTATAGCATCGTCTGGGACCATCTCTCGCCATGTTGGTATCACTGCTTGGCTTGCTTGCAATTGCTGAGGGAGCCGCGATCAGTGCAACAGTCTCTACTTCTTCCAGCAAGATAGCTGCCGTCAGGCCAGCGGTCATTGTAGCCCCGGCCAACAAGGGACTTTTGGTCACAGCGAGTGAGTCGAGTCCATCTTCCGTGACTAGCACCTCGACCGTTTCGACTACTTCTATATCTACATCGACTCCAACAAGCACGATAAGCACCACGACCGTGGCCAGTACCACTGGAAATGCAGTCAGCTCGGCAGGCGCAGCACCTAGTCCTCTCAATGCCGCAGGCCGCCCTGCTGTGATAGTCGCTCCAGCGATAGTCACGACTACTGCCGCGAACGTTCGACCGCCAGTTGTTGTCGCCGCAAGGCCAACAACAACAAGCAAGCCGACGAGTACACACAGCACCTCTACCAAAGTGAGCTCTACTCCGATTTCGTCCACCACTATCACCACAACCACAAAAGCTACCACTACTTCAACAAAGCCACCTTCGAGTACTCTGCCGACCGTGACGAGCACTACCAAGAGTACATCGACAACAACCAGCACGCCGACAACTTCTGCTGTAAAGACAACGACAACGACGACTGCAAAGACAAGCACCACCACCAAGGCAGCAGTCACTTCACCTGCGGTCAGCCAGAACAACTGTTGGTTGGACTTTTATCCGGCATATCGTGTGATGAACGGGACGAGCACAAGTTCTAGCTCCATGACGCCACAAGTTTGTGCAACATACTGCTCGAATGCAGGTTATGAGGTCAGTGGTGTCGAGTACGGTGACGAGTGCTACTGTAGTCACTCAAGTCCAACCACACCGTCTACTGGTTGCACCATGCGCTGTGCTGGAGACTCGTCTCAATTCTGTGGTGGCGCGAACGCAATCAATACCGTCTATACTGCCATCACCACAACTGCAACCACTTCCACCAAGCGCGGGCTTTGCTGGCCCTGGAACAATCCAGCGAGCGTCTTCTCACTCTTCAACCCTAGCAAGGAGACCTGGGTATACAATTGGGAGATGTGGTCGCCTCTTGGTGGGACTAGCTATGCATCGGCTCAATATGTTGGTATGGTCCGCGATCCAACTCGTCTCAACCAGATTTCCTGGTATTATACAAGCACATCTCAGGTGTCGCCGTACCTGCTCGGATTCAATGAGCCAGACTTGCCGGGAGACACGTATGTCACTGTGGCAGATGCCGTCAACTACTGGCAGCAATACTTCCTCCCAGCTCGAAAGAGCTTTGGAACGATTTTGGGTGCACCGGCAGTGACGAATGCAGTCGCAGCGAACTGGGGCATTGATTGGCTCAATCAATTCAATGCAGCTTGTCGCGACACCACTTCGACTCCGGGAACCACCAAATCTTGCTTTGATTTCATCCCACTACACTGGTACGGATATTCCCTGTCGGACTTTACGAGCTACGTCTCCAACTTCCATGCAGTCTATCCAAACTATCCATTGTGGATCACCGAATTTGCATTCACGAACCACGATGCCGCTTCGGTCGCCACACTGGAGAGGCAAGCATTGGCCTGGCTGGACAGTCAGTCATATGTCGCACGATATTCCATGTTTGGTCCGATGAACTCCGCCAACATGGCGGGAATCACCACTGGCGCCATGGTCACAGATGACCAGACTGCCCTCACCACGGTCGGCAAAATTTATGCAGGACAAATTTGAGGTGTCCCGACAGCTCCGAGGCGATGCATAGTCTGCGACTCGACTTCTTCTCTTCACAAATTTAGCGATTCATCATTGATATATACATCATCTTTGCATATAATCGTACATAGTATTGCATCATCGTATATACTCAAGACATCCGAGAGATTTGGGTCGTCCTACGAGCTAGTCTGCTTTGCGAGATCTCGTCCGTGGCGTGACTGGTCGTCCTTGCTGTTCGTCGATGCCCGTGACCTTTTTGACAGTCTCGGCCTCTTGTTGTACCTTATCCGTGACTGTGTCTCCGGTGCCCATGTTGCCTGAAGGAAAGGCATGGTTCGTGACCTTTCCGCCATTGTCTCTATTCTAGTGTGAGCTGATGGGGTCTTCGTCTCGTATCATCATTCAAAATCTGACTCACGCTAATTCTTTATGCACGGCTTCTTGAGTCATTCTCAACTTTGTGATGAAGAAGAATACTGTGCCGGCGAGCAGGATGACTATAAAGATTGAAGTGTCCACCATACTTGCACACAATACGCGCTACAGTAAAGGTGCCCTATTTATGTACGAATCACAATGGCGACGTGTCTAGACTCGAGCTGCCTACTTGTTTTCCAGCTTGACTTGATGGTAGTGTGACTACCGTAGAGGTCAACAGCTGCAGCTTCAAGCAGCTGCAGAACCTTGGAAGCGTAAGATGTATCGCAACGCCGTTTCGAGTTTCCTCCAACGCAACACTCCAATAAATTTGTATCGGAGCTCCCAGCATATTCGACTCTGTGCTTCATAAACTTTAACTGAGCTTGCTCAACTGGAGCCTGGACACAGAAGCACACCTTACGTGCGTCTCTTACCGACGCATACATCAGGCCGATCATCTGTCAAGATGGATATTGACTTGGAGAGACTCGCAGAGGCTCCATTTGTGAGCGCAACAAATGGCGCCACTTCAAAGTCTCCAGAGCCATCGAATGGTAAAAGTCCAAGAGGTGAAGACGAAGGTCGTCGCCATTCACGAGAGCGCTCGTCACATCGAGATGATCGTGAAAGGAGGCACGGTAGTCGAGATTACGATCGCCGAGACGACAAAAGGGACGACAGACGTGAATCAAGACGAGACGACAGGCGTGACCACCGACGAGATGACAGATCTCACGGAAGACGTCGTTCTAGATCGCCGAGAAGGGAGTCGCGACATCGCAACGGCGAGTCTCGCTCACACGGGCACGATGCTGAAGTCAATAGGACTACTTCGAGCAGAAATGAGAGCAGGAGCGAGAGACACGGCACACCGCCGATCAGTGAAGAGGAACGTGATCAAAGGACAGTATTCGTTCAGCAACTGGCACAGCGTCTGCGGACGAAAGAACTCGTTAGATTCTTTGAAAAGGCCGGGCCCGTTCGTGATGCACAAATAGTAAAGGACAAGATTTCTGGGCGATCCAAGGGTGTAGGATATGTGGAATTCAAGTCTCCTGATTCCATCCCTGCAGCTTTGCAATTGACTGGCCAGAAGCTGCTTGGTATTCCCGTCATTGCTCAATTGACTGAGGCTGAAAAGAATCGACAGGCCAGAGAGGAGGCTATTGCTCAGGGTAAATTGCCTGGACGAGTTGGCGATGTCCCGTTCCACCGGCTTTATGTGGGCAATATTCACTTCAATGTAGGAGAGGAGGATCTACAAGCTGTCTTTGAACCTTTCGGAGACCTAGAATTTGTCTCACTTCAGAAAGATCCTGAAAGTGGACGCAGTAGAGGATATGGTTTTGTGCAGTTCAAGGAGACGGCTCATGCTAAAGAAGCGCTTGAAAAGATGAATGGATTCGACCTCGCCGGTAGACCCATTCGGGTCGGACTGGGCAATGACAAATTCATTCCAGAAAGCATGCAACCGGCCGTACAGGGCCGCTTCTCGAGTAAGGACTTTGAACGAGATAATGGCCCGCCACAGCGCAGAGAACGAGATGACAGGGACAGAGACGAGCCACGAGGTGGCAGGGGAGACGGCAAGCGTCGCGGCGAACGCGGCATTCGCGAACTCGACGACTCGGAACAAGGCGGCGTATCCTTCCAAAACATCTCCAGAAATGATCTCATGCGAAAATTGGCCCGTGCCGAAGATAACCTCGACACTCCCCCCTCCACCGAGTCGCTGCGACAGCCGCCGCCACCTCCACAGGCGTCCAGGGGAGTACTGCTGAAGAACATGTTCAATCCAGCTGAAGAGACAGATCCAAACTGGCAAAAGGAACTGGGGGACGACGTCACGGCCGAGTGTAATGAAAAGTACGGCCAGGTCGTGCACTGCTTCGTGGACGAAAACAGTCTCGGTGAAATCTACGTGAAATTCAAGACGCTCGAGGGCGGTAAAGCGGCCATCGAGGGACTCAATGGCCGTTGGTTCGGCGGCAAGACTATTGGTGCCGAACCACTCCTCGATGCCATCTACAATACAAAGTTTCCCGAAGCTCGATCATTATAAGTCGGTGACTGATTTAGATTTCTTTTTCGTTCACCAAATCGCGCATGCCTGCGGACCCTCGTGCTCAGAGTTGCTTGATTGTCAACTACTCACAATGTTAGTCTCACAAAATTTTGTTAGCAGACTTTATATGCGCAGCTAGATCTTCGTATTAGAATAGTGAATCGATCATTATGGCATTACTATTATGTACCCACTATACTATATGGTCCTGAACTCACCAAAGAGAGAAATCGCTTACGCCAGTGCTAAATTCGAGAAATCAAAGAGACCCATTCGCGCTGAAGTGTGCTTGATGGGCAAATGTACAAATTATTCACACCGGCAGTCTTGATGGTAAAAGTCGTGGTATTGTCGTCATTGTCGTGATCGCCCTCGGCACCGTCCACTAGTACGGCCTGACTTAGGTCAAGGACCGATTCCAGTCTCGACAATGTGGCCGAAGTGTACTGCAACAAGTACGGCACGCGCAGGGTAAAGAAGAACCGCATGGCTTTACTCTCCGTCGTGTTGAAATTGTCTTGCAGAAGAAGGTATCCCGATTTAATGCTGTGCGAAAAGACGAGTGCAGGGATGCGGGTCGTGGTTTCGGCAGGGTAACTCGCCAGTACGCGGGCAGCCAACTCTTCGTCCGCGGTATTGGCGTCGACACGATTACGTCGCGTCAGAGTCTGCCAGTAGTGAATAATGTCGCGGAGGTCGTCGCGACTCGGCAACTTTTTCGGCGTTTCGCGGATGCTGAGTTGCGCTTCGGAGTAGGACATCTTGGTGCGCAACAAGTCCATTGCGGCGGCCCTCGATTTGCGCATCACGTTGTAATTCTGAATCAGGGAGATGCCGCGCGGTTGCCAGTCCGCCAGTCGTTCCTGGCCACTCTGATACTGCCGCGCACTGCTTAGACTTGTCAACTTGGTCGTGGCAGAGTCTGAGCCAGACTCGAAGGGAATAGGAAAGGCTGTAATGTGGCATGGCAGCCTGCGTGTAGCGGAGAATAATCGCGAGAAGAGGCCAGGTTGTTCTTCCCTGCCATGGATACGTAGTGGTATTTTGGTAATCAATTTGCGACGCCCGGAATTACTGAATTCGAGGTCGATCGATGCCTGGACGCTGATGGTATGTTCAGGCAACGTCACTTTGTCAAGATATTTCGTATTGTGTAGAGAAGAGTCCCATTGCGCCGTTATTTTGACCACGTTTTTCGCACTATCCTCTGCGACATCTAGAATTCGCAAGTAGATCGCAAGTGTTGAGTCAGCAGTGCTGAAAGGTTCTGCCGTTGACTGCACATGTGACAGGCATATTCCGTGGACGTCGCCGAGATCCTCTTTTGAGCAGAGAAGCGAAAATACGAGTCGTCGGGATATGCCCTGGTGCAGATGAAACACGCCGGAGTCATCTATATCAATAGCAGAAAGCTCGCATGTAGTATAATCTCCGGATGTGTCTAACTCGAGGACTTGTGTTTCGCAAATCAGATTATGTACAGGCTGGGAAAATCGATGTGCTCTCGATAGCACGGATCCCTGCGTTTCTTGCAGATTGTCCCAGGACACGATCGTCTTCATGAGATGTGGCTGCACACGACCATATAACTCGAAACATAGGATATCTGGGACCTGGTCGATGGGTAGCGGGCATGAATACCGACTTGAAAAGTTATTGGAACCCTGTTCAGAGACGCTTGCGATTTGTGTTGTCAGACGCTTTTCTGAATCTGACTCAAAGTAAGCATGTACATGGACATCTGTCAGCTCATCAGAACCCGAGATTCCCTTGACTGATACTATTTGCAAGTCGACCATGCACTCTGTCTCACTTGTCATCTCGGTTGTCCTTAATTTTATGCTTAAGACGGCCACTTGAGTCGTGGTGAATGGACTGTACACATCGATGTCAATCAGATGGGTTTTATGATACATATTTCGAAGTACAGGAACAGACGAGAGACCAACAAGAGAATAAATTGGAGATGGTCGCTCAATGAAGTGCGAGAGCTTCGTTGTCATGCGAGTGCTGCGGTCACACAAGTATTTCCTCATGCGACTGATTCGAGCCTCGAGTCGAGCAAGCGACCAGAAATGAATGATACTTTGGTCAAAATCCATAACTCGAACCACAAGTTTTGGAGCATTGTTTCCGTGAATAGATTTCCAATGTGAATCATGTCGATCGAAGACGTCGTCTTCTTCAAGCGGAGAAATGAAAGTGCTCTCCGAGTCCTTTATCGCGAACTGAAAACTCAAATTTTGGTTGAGATTTAGAGCCAAGATTTGCGCTTCCTTCAAGAGACATGCTCGATCTAGAAGTGTCCGGGTCATGCCGACGTCCGAGAGACTGTGCCATTTGTCAAGTACTTGCCAGACCAAGGAGAATTCTTGTGTCCGAGTTCGCTCCATGACTTGCGCATCGTGATCGGTGCTGCTACTGCTCTCGACTCTTTTGTGCGCATTGACTTGCACGGCTTGTAATCGTTGAATCAACGTTGTCGAGTTCGCCGATCCCTTTGCAGCAGTTAAGAGACTACTTGCATTCAGGTCTTGCAATAGTCTTTCCGTATCTGAGGCTCGTTTCCGGTGACGCAGTGTATCTTGATCCTGATCCTGATTTTGACGTACGAGGATATGTGGTTGTTCTGCTGAGCTCAACATATTTGCCTCGATCAGTGGCATTGACGCAGTGGATGTCGTATCAGAAACGTCGCTTCCGTTCAAATGTGATGCTCTAGTAGAGTCAGACCAACCCACAACATCTGATTGACTACAAGTTGAGCTGGGAGAGATCATATGCAGACTTGGGTTTGAAAAAGCAGGAGAAAGGTCTGGACGACTTACAGCAACACCGTGCGAAAGCTTTACACTCGTACGGCTGTCCTTGTACTCGATACTCATGTCTATCTTGGCGCGCTGACTTAAAGCCTTCACAGGAGTACAAGGTTCCTGCCGGCCTGACGAGTCTTGATCAGACTTGATCTCTTCGGAATGATGATATCTAAATATGTGTCGTCCGTCATCGCCAATCACTAGATGACTGCCTGACCGTAAAATGGTTTCCTTAAGTGGTCAGTCAGCCAATCGTGTAAGGCTTGAGGTATGCTTACAGAATTGATCATACTATTGTTGATCAGCAATTTGCTGCCATTGAGAGGCTCAACAGTGACCGTGGAACCCTTGTTATGGAAAACACAGTGCTCCGTCTGTATCGACGGAGAAGACAGATGGATTTCTGCAGTTGTCGATTGACTACTGCCACAGACTGTTCGGCCACGCTTGAGATTATACACCAATAACTCATTTGATGATGGATTCTCGCTTATGTTCACAAGATACGGAATCTTTTTGGGAGAACTCAGGCCTAAAAGGTTGTTGCCGACGTCCATGCCTGGGGCCTCGCGCGCTCTTTCGCGATGTCTTTCACAGTCCGGCAGCATCAGCTGTGTTTGTTGTAATTGTTCTTTCGAGGTTGGCGCGTCTCGTTCAGACTGTGAACTTTGATTCAATCTACTAGCGATCTCAGCCTTCGAAATTTGAAAGACGGAGCCATCAGAAGCTGTGATAGTAATCATCTGATCCTCCATGGAAGACTGTAGTGGTATATCAGGGGACACTTGGTTAGCCACCTGGCTCCGAAGTGCTTCAAGCTCTTCCCGCAATTCTCGGATCAATCTCATATTCTGGTCTTCATTGACAACAGCATGATTTCTGATCTTCTTGGCCGAATGCGCATAGCGTAGTGTGGATAGTGTTTCTTCGTGATTACTTGCAGCTGGAGAGATCGTGGCCAGCATCGCTGTCAAGGAATTGCCACCAAGACTATCCTTTAGTAGCCACGTCAGAATAGAGTCCCTGTATGGAACTTGTGCGAGTACTTTTGAACGTCGTCGCGATTGTTGTTCGGCCAACTTTGAGATTACTCTGCCCAAGGTGGAGAGGGACTTGTTAATCTCGGCACCTTCCTTAAGCCTGAGACCAGTGGCTCCGGTACTCTGGGCTCTCTCGGAGCCTGCTAAATCGATCAAGGATATCTTCGAAATCTTCTCGACCTGGAGTCCAGCGGTCACACTGGTCTGTCTCAGCACGATCGTGAAGACTGCATGTGATCGTGATGAAGCCTCGTTCATGTTGGTAGAAGCCACGGTTCGTCTTGCATCGCCATCATTCATCAGTACTTCCACCTCAGAATAGCTGTGCACGACGGTTGAGCACAAGTCTTCAACATAAGGACCATTCTTAGGATGCTCTCGCACTTTGAGGTTGCGCCCAGCATTGGAAGATAACAGATCATGAACCTTTTCATGGTAAATTTCGAAATATGAGACTTCTGCACTGCACGTCAACTCTTTCTTCGTATGCGTCTCTGCAATTCGTGTAAACAAGGTCTCGCAGATCTGAGGTATGATGCCACGATCACCCTCGCATCCCATCATCGAATAGGATTTGCCACTGCCAGTCTGGCCATAAGCAAATATGCAACAGTTGTAGCCCTTGAATGCGCCGTCGAGCAAAGAGGAGCCGAGGTCTTTGAACACCTGCGATTGATCTGCATACTGCGCCGTGGTGCGATCTGTCGAATCATATGCATGGTCGAATTTGAATGTTCGCGGGTCGGAATTGTGTAGGGACTGACCATTCTGTCGGCGAGTAGGCGACTGCCGGAGCGTGATTTGTTTATCGCTGACCTCGACCACGCAGCGGTCATCCTGCGCTATTTCTATACACTTGAGTACATTCGATTAACCACATGCTAGCTTTGAGACTCACCTCGCGCATTGAGTGGACGAACTCTGATTGCGACAATGATATTATCGCTCATGCATGGTCGGATATCATGACTTGTCGCAGAACGTAATGAGTCATCGATTATATCACTGTCGAGGTACTACGCTAGTACTATGCGCCAATGCAAGTACAAGCACAAGCAAGCATAGCATAGCATATCTAAGAGGCAATCAACGACATGAAATCGTGGGGGAAATCCTGCAAACGAGCCTCGAGTCCGAATCGGGAAAGTCGCTGCCTCGGATATCCCGCGTCACCAGCCACCTTCACCTCATTTCTAAAAGAGGCAAAGCGGGCCGCCCAACCACAAGAAGACACGAGCGCTTGTTCTTGCAGACTTCCATTTGGTCGTGTGTTGTGTTGGGTATGCATTGGATGGCTATTGCGCATTGGGAATTAGCGTTACAGTTGTGCTGTACACATTGGGAAAACAGATCAGGAGACCTCAGAGTATTGTACAGTCTTTGTGACAATACGAAAGATTCAGTCTGTCCTGTGGTGCTCAATTGAGGAGTCTGAAGAAGGTGTCTAGAAGCTATAGGCGGTAGCAGGCGGACAACAAGGAGCGATGCTAGATCGCACAGCTGAGTTTCAATCCTGCGTCGCGATAGCCAACAGGTCGAATAAGCAACGCGACAAGGGCAAAGAGACGAATAAAGGTCCTCGCAAAGCGAGTGAATTCTTCACAGCTGCGAGTAATATATCCAAAGACATCAACTCCACGTCTGAAAAGCTACAGCGCCTGGCACAACTATGTCAAAAGAAATCCATCTTCGATGATCACACCACCAAAATTCAAGAGCTGACGTACATCATAAAGCAAGACCTTGCTGGCATAACAGAGGATGTCAAACAACTGCAAGCACAGTCAACGAAAGCTTCTGGAAAGGGCAATCAGTCAATACACGTCGATTCGGTCGTTGGCTCACTTAAGAAAGGAGTAGATTCGACGACGCGCAATTTCAAGGACATACTTGAAGTGCGAACAAAGAATATGCGAGAATCGAAACTACGTACAGATAACTTTGTGCACGCAGGTGAGTTTCTCTCCTCCACTGCTGGGACTGATCAGATGTCAACATATCTGACATGATCAAGTTACAGAGCCATCAGTATTACGTCAGAGAGCTAACAAGGAAGGTCATCTGCAGCATATGAATCACCTACAGAACAACCCGTTATATGCCCAACGATCATCCTCAGCACCACCCACTTCACCCACCAAGGAGAACAACAGATTCGAGTACCTGAGTTTGGATGATGAGACATCCTCAAACCAAGCCGACAACCCATATCAAATCACCCAACAACAATCTCAAGCCCTGATGACGCAAGATGCGTCAGATCAATACCTCGAATCGAGATCTACTGCCATCGAGACGATAGAATCCACAATTGCCGAGCTCGGCGGCATCTTCCAGCAACTGGCGCAAATGGTGTCGGAACAACGAGAGAGTGTCCAGCGCATAGACGCCAACACGGAGGACGTCGAGATGAACATTGAGAGGGCAAACTTTGAGATTATGAAGTACTGGAAGCGCGTCAGTGGCAACAGGATGCTCATGGTCAAGATCTTTGGCATTCTCATCCTCTTTTTCCTGCTCTTTGTCATCCTTCGATAGAAAAGCACCGCACCACATCAAGCGATAAGCATGTCCACACAGTCGCAATAGACCACTCAGACTCCTTCTTGGTTCAAGCATGTCATGGCATGTAGTAGCGGCAAAGTTATGGCCGATACTCTTTTTTCATATGCTAATACTTGGGGGAAAGAAAAACGCGGTATAGGATACTTTGGCATCCATGTATATAAAATCTCAAGTCATACTCAATCATTTCTCTCTCTCTCTCTTCCTTCTAGGCACTGTCGACACTCTGCTGCATACTGAAAGGAATCTGTGTCGTGATGCGATTGTCATTGGTTCGAGACCGGACTCTACAATTTCGGCTTGGTCTTGCCGGACAGGGTCGGTTCCTGGCCCCCAAGTTGTTCCTTTTGCTCGGGACTCATGTCGGAAGGTTCGCTCGGTTCGCCGACTTCCTGCGTGATGCGTGCACCCTGACCTATACCCGTCGCGTCAGTCCCCATAACGTCCCATGGTAATTCTGCCAATCCTCTTCCCTCTCTCCTCCATCGGTATTTGGGGAGAGGAATATCGGGGGATGAAAAGGAAGAGAAGGAATTGGATAGGACTAACCTGGTGCGGGCTCGCCCTTCTTGGTACGTTCGCCGACGCCCATCTCAGAGTACTTGTTGTTGGGCTTCTCAATCTTTGACTGCGTCATCTTATCACGGGCATCGCGCGCTGTAAAGTCGTAATTCGATTGTGTGTGGATTTGTGGAAACAGTGCGTTTGCGAATGACTTGAACATGACTCTTTCTAAATCTTCTTTTCTTTTGTTGAGTGTGCCGCGCCTCTTGAAATTGTCTACAGTCGTCTTTCTCGTTGAATACACTCAATGCTGAACCATACTCTGCAATTGGTAGAATGATGTCTCGACCGAACAAACGAGTGAATGCGGGGAACTGTACAGTGGGGAAAAGATCTTGCACGTGCAGGACTCAAGTACCAATCATATGCATGCATATGCATAATGGACGCGCATCAGCATGATTTGACGACAAGTCGCGATTGTGAAATTGACCTGGTGATGCCTCGAATAAGCATGACAATGACTAAAATATCAACAATCGTGCATGAAGGTGTATAAAGTAATGTATTCTATGCTCATCGCGCCTAACGTGGAAGAAAATTCGCAGACAAAATGAAAAATGTGGTGGAACAGCAACAACAGAAAAAAGGAAAAGAATGCCTGAACAGCCCTATCGTGACGACCTGCTGCCGAGACCAATCTTGCCAGAGAAGAGATGCTTCGGCTTGGTGTCGGCAATGTGACGGTCGGACTCACTCGCTCGCGCCATCCTGTTTCGCTCACGCTGCTGCAGACGGGCCACCTTTTCGGCCGTCGTGCGTTGTGCGACGGTGGAGAGACCGGCTTCCGATCGATCACGCTTCGGCATGGCGGATGGTGCGCGGGACGTGCTCGATGTGCGCATGACCACATCCGAACCAGTCTCTCGTCTGGCGCTCGGTGCGCGCGAACGTGCGCGCGACTCGATAGAGGTGCTCGAGAGGTTTTGTGCCTCGAGTGACTTTTTCATGTCGCTCAGCTTTTGCAATCCCGCAGTTCGTGGAAGCTGAGGTCTGTTCTTCAGGATCTTCTTTGTGCGTGAAGCGCGCTTGATGCGCATGTTTTTGTCCCTGATCATGGCAGCCTTGGACAATATTTCCTCGTCCGAGGCATTCGGAAGGTCGTCATCGTCATTGTAGAATCCTTCATTCTCGAGCTTTTCCTCCTCCAGCTCTAATGCTGCGAGCTTCTCCTCGATATCAGGATCAATGTAGTCGTATATATTCTTTCCGTTGAGGAGTTCGGGCATTTTATCCGCGCGCCACTCATCATTCTCGAGGTCCCACTTCTTCTTGAGATCAATATTGTACATACCAGCTCCACCGTGCTCAGCCTCGATGTCGCGCTCCAGCTTTCGTCGATCAGGATCCTCCCAGTCATATCTCTTGCCAGGCTTGATTCCGTCTGGCACGAATGGCAGACGAGGGTTGTCGTCACGAGCCTGCGGGTTTGACATGTGAATCCTGTTCAAAACGTCATTAATTTTTGAGCCCTTCAGTTTGTTTTCTACACGAGCGGCTAATAGCTTATCGCATGCCGCAGCTCGAACATCCATCACGCCCTGATCATTGAAACACGAAGACTGCACCATTTGGACGCCGGAGTCGACAATGCCCTGGATTAGGGCCTGATGTTCTGGATCAAGATCTTCGGGTCGCATCACATCGATCTTGTTGATAACCAACATGACCGGCTTGTTGGCAAACAACGGCCGGATAGAATTGAAGAGTTGAACTTGTGCAGCAACACTGTATCCGCATTGCTCCGAGAGGTCCATAAAGTACAATATACATGCACGCAGATGAGCCATGGCAGTAATACTTTGCATTTCGATTGTGTTCATCTCTTCCAAAGGATGGTCTAGAATTCCTGGAGTATCGATGACTTGCCAGCGCAAGTACTTGTAGTCCATATGACCCACGAAAAGCGATTTTGTGGTAAATGCATAAGGTTGTACATCCACGTCTGCACGGGTGATTTTGTTGATGAAGGATGACTTGCCCACATTCGGATAGCCACAAAGTATCAAGGTTCGCGTATTTGTATCAATTGCTGGCAGACGGCCGAGATGTTGACGCACTTGTTCGAGGTAGACAAGCGAGTCCTTGGCTCGTCCTCGCAGGATGGTAGCCATACGACCAAGTGCAGCGCGCTTGAGCTGTTTGCAACGATATAGGGAGTCGCCATACTTGATCAGCCTAACGTAGTCTCTTGAGACTTGTTCAATCAAGTGCTTTGCAGTTGATAGCTGTGAAAGGGCTATTTTCAAGTGATCACGATCATAGAGTACGTTCAGGAGATCTTGGTGGAATGGATGAATGTCGTTGAGCTTCGGAAATTCGTCGAGAATTGACTGGAGCTTCTCAGAGAATGTGTCTTGCGTAAATTTGATCTTTCGAGCATAGAAGTCGCGTATTCGGGATATCTTGAAACCTGAACGAATCACTGTCGGAGTCTTTCTCTGTGTCCTCGACAACACGATATCCAGAAAGTCAGTCACAGCCGGAATCGGCTGAATAGCCTTGAATCCTGTCATGTCAGCGCGAGCGTAACGATAAATGTATCATGGGTATCGTACCGGTGGAAGCCATCGCTCTAGAAGTCGACTATTCCGACACTGACTCAATGCGACGTACTAAGCAGCTCGCAGCCTGAACGCTGTCAAGATCTATGCTTGATGCTGATATATACACAGCACAACTTTTTCTGGCTCTAGCGTTAGCGGCAACTTCAAGTTTCGCCAGGCACAAGTTGAGTCAGCCACCCGGTAAGCGGGCCGTTGCCCGCCGCCCCGATTCAAGGTTCTCTGCACGTGGAAATGCATTCACAAATTGATCGTGACTTGAACGAGTGAATGATGGCATTCCAAGTTGTGGTGAGCACAGCAATGACGACCTGGAACCGCGATGTACACAGAGACATCAATTGCCCAATTCAGCCAATATAACTACTTGATTATGAACGTATTGAAGTCATGAAGTGCCGATCGTCGTAAAGGACAACTTATATCCAGGACACTTCATCAATCAAGGGCTCATTATCGTCGATCAATCCACGACAATCTTTCACTAGTTGTTCGAGCACGATGGAGGGTGATCCAGAGCTCATACGCTTGTCGTACGTAAAATTCATAGCACATATCCATTCATTTCGCTGATGATATAGCCTCTTGGCGAATCCTGCATTGATGGCACAAATTCGAGCTCAGCAGCCTGAGCTAGCACAAGCAGCTCAATCAGATCCACGACGCTTCGCGGAACTCTTGAGCCAGATTCAGCAGGTCGACAAATATGATCAACAACTCGAGAGGCAGAGGCAAATCAATGCGCTCAACGATGATCCTTTCGATGTTGAGGCGCAAAGGAAGATTGAGGAAATGATACAACAGGAACAAATTTTGGAGAATCTGAATAATGCTATGGAGTACCATCCCGAATCTTTCGCACGAGTGACCATGCTCTACATCAATGTCGAGGTTAACGGGCACAAAGTGAAGGCCTTTGTCGATTCTGGCGCACAGGCCACCATCATGTCGCCACAATGTGCAGAAAGTTGTGGCATCATGCGTCTTGTGGATAAAAGATACGCAGGCACGGCTGTCGGCGTCGGCACTGCCAATATTCTCGGGCGCATCCATTCAGCTCAAATCAAGGTAGGAAGTCTATTCCTGCAATGCAGTTTGACTGTCATGGAGGGTGGAGCGGCTGGCAAGTCTGGACCAGATATGCTCTTCGGGCTCGACATGTTGAAAAGACATCAAGCCTGTATAGACCTGGCAACAAACACACTACGCATTGGAGACGAAGCTGTAGCTTTCCTAGGTGAGCACGAGCTACCGCTTTCGGCCAAAGAGGAGGCGTCTGACATGTCCTCGTCCCAGACGGTCTCGGGCCCTGGCGGTTCGAAACTCAATGAGAGTGGTGCCGTGGTCCAGGCACCATCAGCAAAGTTCACAGGGCAAGGTCAGAAGCTCGGATCGTCCTCGAACTCAGTCGCTAGTGGACCTAGCACTGCGCATACCATGGCCACGGCGAACGATGGCCACGCTGCAGCCGAGGACAAGGTTGCACAGCTACAAGCTATGGGGTTCGACCGAGCAGAGTGTATTCAAGCTCTTGAGGCTACTGGTGGCAACGTCGAAATGGCTGCAGGCCTGTTATTGTGAAGAGTCGTTCCCGCGGTCCACTCCTGACGAAGGCAAGACAAGCCGTCCACATGAAGTATATAATATGACGATGACGAGAATAATGAAGACATGTGGATGAATAGCGTTGTAGTTCCATGTGTAGAGGAACAGATGAGGGTAGCACAGCACAGCATAGCATAGCATGAAACGATTTTGTATGAGGAGTCCTACCATTCTTAAAGGTGTGCTTATGCCGCATTGTGTTGCTATGAGAGGAGGATTCAACCAGTCAATTCTCGGTAACAGAGGCTGTACAGCACACCATGGGCGCGAAATGTTGGTGATTTACAGGTTCCCGGCTCGGAGGATTCCTCCAACAATCAAATCTCCGAGGACATCATTTGGTACCCCGCTATCGCTCATCCTCTCTACACACAACGTACCTCAATTCACCCTTTTACTGTGCCATTTTGGCACCCACGACAAGCGCTTCTGCATTGCGTCTCGCATCGATACACACTCCTGCAAAGTCTTTCGGGCGATTACTTACTGATACGATTGACCAACAGATTGGCCATATGAGTAGAGTCACTCATCTGAGCAGCAAGAAATACTATTCGGTCGAGAACATCTGACGAATCGTTCCCTCGCAACTCCCATCAATTGTGCATCAATAGGCGCAAGTATCCAGCTGATTGCTTTCACATCGAAGCGATATGAGTCCACACTTGCCTATGCATATGGAGGACGAAAGGAAGAAGCACGAACAACCTTTGATGGCATCAGACTCATTCACTACTGCGGGCAATAATGCACACGGAAAGCAGGATGGCAAAGGTCTTCTGTCCTCGTTGAAGCCTGAACTCTTGACACGCTCGACAGGACCGTCCAAGTCGCGAGGTCCAACGGCTTACCTAGACGGCTTGAGAGGCTGGGCAGCGTTTCTGGTGTACATAACACACCATCTGCTCGGATCGCATATGTGGCTACCACTCGAAATGGGATGGGGTCATGAAGGACACTACAGCCTCATCAACTTTCCCATCATACGAACCCTCTTTAGCGGTTCTCACATGGCTGTCCACATCTTCTTCGTGATATCTGGGTTTGTCATGTCGCGAAGCGTCTTGAAAGGCATACACGACAATGTCGGGTCGGAAAAAATTGCGACTAGTCTGGCGTCTGCAGCTAGTCGCCGCTTCGTGCGTCTCTGGCTGCCAGTCGCTGGGACGACCTTTATCACAATGACGATAGGGTACATGATCAATCAGAAAGGAGAGAATCAAAAGGCGTCGTATCTTCTGGAATTTGTCAATTGGTTCTGTTCAATCACTGGCACGGCATACCCACTGTCGTCCATAAGCTGGATGGACTACAACCCGCACACGTGGACCATTCCATATGAATTTCGTGGTTCGATATATGTCTTTATATTCTTGCTGGCAACGCACAAAATGACCAAGGTTGCACGATTGACCATCATCTCCGCATATGGTTGTTGGGCGCACCATTCCGGCTCATGGCCCTGCTCTACCTTTCTCGCTGGCCTGGTCTTGGCGGAACTAGACTTGCTCAAGGACGACGAGTGGCCGTCGTGGAAGTGGCTGCGATGCTTGCAGAACCACAAGGGCAAGTTGTATGCAGTCTTGATTCCATGTGCGCTACATCTCGGCGGCCAGCCAATGTTGTCGTTCGGCTCACTCAAGGCGTCAGATTATCTCGCCACGTATGGTTACTATTATATTGGACGCATGATTCCTGTCGCCTATCTACACCACCTGAATGACTTTTGGTACACCGTAGGCGCGATTATCATCGTTACCGCCACAATGAACCTTCCGGCTCTGCGATCATTGTTCGAGATGCGCTTCACGCAGTACCTGGGTCGCCACTCTTTCGGCCTCTATCTCGTCCATGGGCCGGTAATGTTTCTCCTCGGAGAACGGCTGTATGCTGCCGTCGGCATCTCTCCATCGGACAAAGTGCCGATTTCGGCATGGAACAACGTCTGGAGATTCGGCAATTACGGACCTCTCGGTCTGGAACTGAATTTCCTATGCTGCCATATCATCATGTTGCCTCTGACCTTCTACTTGGCGGAGCTGTGTACAAAGTTCATGGACGACCCATCCATCAGAATTGCCCGAAGACTGTACCAGGCTACTTTAGCATAGCTATCGAGATTTTGTTTCCCGGTTCTGCCGTGTCGCGTCACGAGAATGAGAATTGTGACTGTAGGGACTGTGCTAGCGGCCGACAGCTCTGAGCATGCCGCGTCTTTGAGTTGTCCTTTTGCTTTCATTGATGGCTGCAACGATGTTGGCGACGTTTGTCTCGACGACCAGACCACCACAGACGACCTCCTGCAGTATTGCATGTACTTCATCGAAATGGAAAATCTGGGACGAGTAAGTATCGAGTAGGTAGCTTCCCGTAGGACGAATGATAGACCTACCAGATCGAGCTCGCACACATTCTCGAAGCATTTATCGAGACTCTCGACGAATACCTGAATCAGATCGAGAATACCCAACTCGGATTCCGCTTCGTCGACGACAAATACGAAATACAAGGTCGCGTAGTGTCGATAGATGACTCTGACATCGCGACCACCAATCAAGGTCGAGCCTTCGAGAAAGTTGCATAACGATGATGGTCGATCGCAGACGAGGCTGAAAATCTCGCTCAGCAAGAGTTGTTGCACGTCTGTTGGTATCTGGGCATAGAATTTTGTGAGTCGCGGTTTCCCGTCATTATTGACTAGTCTGTAAGAATTTATCTGTCATGCTGAGAGTTGACGCACATATCATGATTGCATTAATCATCCTGTAAATGTTCCGCTCCGAGCTGGTATGCTCTACCTACGAAGCTGATGACAGCTCAGAATAATTGAACGTGCTAGGAAACACCTTGTTCTGGCTCTACTTCTGAGAATGATCGCCTAGCCTTGAGTGCCGGCTGTATGAATCGTAGTCAATGCTAGTAAGACACAGATTTCGCATGACACTTGAATCTATAGCACATCCGTGCCATGATATATGCGTTCCCTGGCTGATGCGCTTCACAAGATCGTCAACGGTTGTGGAGAAACAATGCGATTAATACGACCAATTCTTTAATGATTGAGGCGCAGCCGGCCTCACGTGTGTGGCGAGTGACGATCCGGAGTCCTGCGACACGCCCAACAACAGAAGCAAACAAGATAATTCGAAAAGCACAGACGCAGTTCTTTGATACGACCATTGTCTTCAGCTCAAGCTCACTGAAGCATCTAATTAAGGCACATCTGCAGTCTTGCTCCTCTGTCAAAAGTATTCTTCCAAGGATAGTCGATCGTTCCTGAGCGCGTAAACGCGCTGTCAATTGCCTGGTGTGCTCAGAAATGGCCCTGTCTCCACTCATGGAAGCGCCAATACCCTCGACAGATCCGATGCAAGAAGGGCAATTTCTGGAGCCAGATCTTCGAGAATTTATCACTGAGGTCATCCGCCAATTTCCTAAATGGAGCGAGTCAAAGCGTAAAAAGGATACTGACGACCTGGTCAATTACCTGGAAGACACTCTCAGCCTGTACACAGTGCCTACCTTTTACAATCGATTCACAAAGGACGACGAGCATGGTCTCGACATCGACAAACTTCAGATTCTGCCATGCGAAAGGCAAATTAAGACTAAACTGGTCAAGCTGTTCGTGTATGGTGAACCAGGACTATGGCGCGAATCAATCTACCCTACGGTGGTTGCGAAAGGCACCAATCCGATATTGAAAAAGCATCAAGAAGAACCATTCACATATTCCGCCAAGTCCTTTCTGAAAGGACCGTTTGCGATCGTGCGAACTGCCATGAGTAATGACAATCCTCCGAAAAGGGTGGCTCTCAAGGAATACTCGCCTGAAACGGACGTGTCCTATGACATACTCATTCAGAATCTGATGCTACCGCACCCTAATGCTCTGCGCACATTGTGTACCTACCGAACGACTCGAACAGGGAAAGTCGTGCAAAAGATGGCCATGGAACCGTGGTGTGATTATCGTCTGCAAGACGTGATTGCAGCTGGTGCATATGGCCTGGATTTGGTGCTGCGTGTAGGGTACTGCCTGGGCAGTCTCTTGTACCACATCCATTGTCATGGTGTGAAGCACGTCAACATCAACCCGCGCAATGTTCTGTTGACAGAAGACGGCGGGATCTACTTGAGCGACCTCAGTTCAAGCAGAATCTACGTCGAGGGCGATGACGAATCAGGAACCATGACTCCGTTGTTGTCCACACCAGGCGCATCGTACCTCGGGGCGGAAGACACAAGGACGGAACGAGGACGACTGACGCATCCAACCTCAGTCTCCACCATGTCGCACCTTACCATACAAACAGACCTATTTTATACCGCGCCAGAACAGAAGGTGGATGTATCGCGTCGTGGAACAGATATTTGGATGCTCGGGGTGACCTTGTTGGAGCTTTTGTTTTCACTGGGGGATAAGCAGGAACGCATGATTCGAGACCCACAAGAGTTTGGATATATGGTTGCAGCTGTGCCTACCGCACAACTTCGTAAGAAATTGAGGACATTGCCTGCTGTCGAGGACAAAGTGGAGGAGAGCATTCGTGTAGAGATTGTCGACATAGTCGAGGAGATTCTCGTTCAACAACCCATGGATCGTCCCTCGGCGTTCGAGATTCACCAAAGGCTAGCCGTGTTTGCGAAGAAGGTGAATTATCCACTGCAGCTCAACCCAGACCCGGACCTCCCACCAATTGAGGCTGCCAAGGACATCATTCGCGCCAAGATTCCTTATTCAGTCCATGAGCACACCACAATCAAAGGAGAAGATGACAACTGGGTGGATCTTTCCAGGGGAGAGAAGAAGGTCCGCTTCGGCAACGATTTCCACGTCGACTTGTTTGAGACGATTGAGCATGGAGATGAGAATGGACAGGAAATTACTGAAGAGCAGCGGCAAATTCTTGAGCAGGAACAAGATACTTATTCACTCGGAAAGAGCAAGTGGGTGGCAGAACAGAGTGATGAAGAGCTCGGTTGGGTCACAACTGTTACCTGACCCGCTTCTTGCCATTGTATTGCTAGAATCGTGTATAACTTTGGACGACTTATTCGCATGTTACTATCACCATCAGCACTATGTACATTTCGGAGTCTTCTGAGCATGTATGCGAGAACAAAGTCATTGACAATGTAAGCATTGTGCCTGGTAGGCTTGCGTCAATCGGCTGCCATGGGTAGTCAGAGATGTGTACCTATGCCTAGCTATAGCAAGCATACCATCTAGCGTTCGTGGCCGGTTGCACAGGTCGCCCGCCTCAAGCGCAGTCTGTGACTGATCACGTCTCGAAGCACAGCTCCCGGCGTGCTATCGCTACAGCGTCTGGATTCGAAGCCCCTCACACATTCTTCGCTGTCGTTCTGATAGGCATCGGAGCAGCACAGAGCTCTTATTGTACATCACGAACCACATCTTGGAGTCAGCTCTGCTACTACTTAGACTATCTTTAACCCCAGCCTGACAAAGCTACCTGGCACCATCTGTCGCGCCAAAGACTTCCCTTACGAGAATAACGTGCTGCGGCGATTGACATGGTTGGAACGAATCCAGGTAGAAGGTACACCCACGATTGTGAATATTCTCCAATTGCTGATCTGTGTCATAGCAAGGCATTACTTGAGATATCGCAGAATGTGATTACACTATCGGAATTGTTTACCGCCCAAACGTGTTCTGACCTTGATCATGCTTATAACAAGCACTTTAACGACATGGCGAGTCCGTTCGATGTGGACGAAATGTCTTTTGAAGACCAGGCTTGCATCACAAACTCCGAGACAGACATTGTGTCGCGACGACTCGAATTCTCCGATGATTCTCATCCATCTCAGGAAACATGTATGACGGCTGTGGCAGCCAAGGATACATCCATCACACAATTAGTGATGACACCAGATCCTGTTGCAACGCACGATGTTGAGCAGTCGAATAGCTTAGCTCCTCCTAGTGGCATTGAGGTTATACCTTCACTCTCGTTTTCTCCCCTGGAGGACTCCTTCTTGATGTGCGTGGGCAAATCTGATGTTAGAAGATCCGAAGACACACCAAGTGACTCGTCTGGTCGTGTCACAATGTCTGATAATGGCCTCACGAGCAAGCTACTAAGCTCATACAACACTTCGCAAGCATCGAGTTCCAGTCCATCACTTGACTTACACAGGATGGACAGCTCAAGGGCAGGCCAAGCAGGCTTGGAGCTCACGTCAAGCACAGAGGTTGACAAGGAGGATCTACTCGAGTCTGAAGGACATTGGGTAGACAACAGAATTGCAGACTCACTGGGCTCTAGTGGTGACAATTCTCCATCTCTTCGTGTCTCGACATACCAAGCTCTCAATCTGAGTTCGTGGGAGCGGAAAGTAGACGACTCAGAAGCTTATGGAAGACTATGTGACTATGCGCGTGCTATGCAATTGTCGAGTGATGAACTACTCAGCACTTTTGCAGACTCTACGATACAGGACATCCTACGCATACTAGATGGACTTGCTGAGCTTAGTCGGGAGCAGTGGATAGCTACAGCATGTGTCTCGGACAGCGATGCTGACTCGTATATCAAGATCCTGAGATCGTCAGAACAGGCTAATGCTATCGCACCACTAAGAATTGTTAAAGATCGTCAAAATTCGTCCGACCTTAGCGATTGTGATCAGGAAGCAAGGACATGGGCTCGTTCTTTGCGAGCACGATCGTCCTGTTCTGCAAGGTCTGAAGGTTGGAATGCAGCACTCTTGCCATGTCCCCTGGTCAAGACTTTGCCGCGCCGCTCCATTCTACGAAAATCGCGTGCCTTGCAGGAACAAACCGCAGACTCAAGCACTCAATGTTACACAACTTACACAGAACCGACGACTTCCGCGACTTCTAATGATACACCAGCCAATTTCAACAAGCTTCCTGAGTCCTGCCCGTTGAACTCAATAGTCAGAAACAAGCAAGATCCAGAGGAGGAGGCGGCGATCTGCGATAGTCAAACTGACCTTGATACTCCAGAGGAGCAATCGAGCACAAAGTTCTTGTTAGTTGGCGATGTTTCGTGCCTACAACCAAAATCAAGCTATGAGCGATTGAAGGATACAGAGTACTCTCACATCACGAAGCATTTAGATAAAGGCCGTGTGGACAATCCCAGCGTCGATATAGCTAGTGGCACGCAAGCAGAACACCAGGATCTGTATAGCAAGAGCAATTTCGAGAGACTGCCAGCTATCGATCCTGAATCGATCCAAGCAGATGAGCGTATATGTAATCCAACTTTGTCGAGAACATCTCGGACAACTAGTTTCGAGTCCTGCGAATCGGATCTCTTTGTCGGCAAGCCTGGGACGCGTGCTAGCAGTGCCGCTCAAGGAATTCCATGCGAGAAAAGAAGTCCCTCTCTTGACTCGACTGCCGCAAGTGATGTCGCTACCAGCGAAACACTGCTGAAGATGGAGCTGCAGGACGAAATATCCTCAGTCTTGCAGGACCTGGCTCAAAGTCATGACAAATTGCCGGCTGTCAAAGAGGTAGACAGCATGATTAAGGAGGACGAGTTACCACAATATTGTGATATCCATGATATCACTTCACAGCAAGGTATGTATCATGGTGCTCTGCACGACCCGTTCTGTGTGTCTGATGTCTCGAAATCACTCGATGCCACAACTGGAACAATGGACAATACAGGGAGATCCGGCAGAGCAGCCATATCATCCCACGAGACTTCTCTTCCGCCAGCTCTACCACCTCGAACTTGTCACAGAATTCCTTCTATTGAGGCTCCTGAGACATGTAAATTCGACAATGTAGCTTTCTCTCTAACATCGAAAGTGATGCCCAGCTCAATCGTTGTGGGCAAAGGTCAAGTCACCGCTAGCGAGACTGTTAGCCCTGTGGCTGGTTCACGCAGACGACAAAAGTTGTCTTCGCCATTCTCCAGCCCGATTTCGAAACTCAAGACCCTTGATAGACGCAAGGCCAAGGATGATATTCCGTGCTCACCGACCAAGGGTTCGTCGATTGGCAGCTCCCCAAGCTGGTTCGCATCTCTGCGATCGCCAAGGAAAGACAAGAGACATCAGCTAGTCAACAAAGACTCCCTGTCGCCATTTCATGTCGGTACCCTGCCGCTCAAACATACTTTGGGCATGACTCCGAAATCGACGAGTACATCGTGGCTAAAGTCTTGGACAGTACGCGGTAAAAGTTCACGAGCTCTCCAGCTTGACAGTCCCAAATATGCACCAACGGCGGAAACTTCCGATTTGTACTTGGAGGACGGACCGTTTGTCGATGTCGAGCGCGATGAGAGCTTCAATCGACGATGGTTTGATCGCTTCAGTACTCATCGTAATAAGCTGTAGCTGTACCATTGAATTGCACAATTTGTATCACTAGTAGCTTATACAGGTAGAAGTCGACATCCTTTCCTCACCCGTTTCACCAACCCTTGCTTTCAATCCAGGATCATGCATAAAGAGAGAGTGCAAAGATACAAAGTCAATGTATTGTAACTTTCTTCTGTCCAGTATTATGCCGCATTGCATGAAAACAACCTTTTCGGCCATTCTATAATGATATTTATACAAACTGTCGCCTCCGTCTGATCCCCCGATCATTCCCTGTGATAACCTCTGACTGTATTTGCACATTACTGTGCTCTAACTAGTATGTGCTTTCTTCTCAACTTGACCCAACCCTTCGACTCGACTGGCGGATAATCAAATCATTCCGTCTTGGTGAGGATGAGTGTGGTGCCAAAGACGTGGTCCCAGAATTTGGAGGTGACGCCAAACCCGGTATCGTATTCCTGATAATGGTGCGCGAGATGATAACTCTTGAGTTCGCGGTAAAAAGAAGGGAGGTTCTTGTGGTGGAGAAAGTAGTGCGTCAAGTCGTAGATGACGTACCCCAGTATGCCGCCGCTAAAGATTGCCATGGCGATGTGGTAGGGAAAGAGTGCTTTGGCCAGTCGCCAGAACGGGTACGCCAGGGCCACGAATAAAGTCGGTGGCATGACGAGTCGTAAGCGGTCCATGGGCAGGTAATGGTGCACCCCGTGAAGCAGGAAATGTAGAGTGAGAAAGGCCGGGTGGTCGGGTAAATAGTCGTCGACGTGGAAGAGGAAGCGGTGCATGGCGTACTCGACAAACGTCCAAATCATCAGACCCAGCACGAAACACTGCGCCATGAGCAGCGTGCCGAGGTGTTGCCAGGAGGTGTACGCGCCCGCAGAGATGCAGGGGAGCCAGACGGCCGGGACGACGTACCACGGCGTCTTTGAGAGCGGTTCAAGGAAATTGCCAAAGAGCGGCGCGGACTGTCCGCCTTTATAGTGTCGTGGGCGATGCACCTGCTCGAGGTAAAAGTCCTTCTTGAAGCCCGAATTCCAGACCTGCATCAGCATCGGCTTGTTGAGGTCGATAAACTTGTGCGTCTTGTGGTCCTTTTCATAGTCCGTCTCTTTGCTCAGGTCCTCGGCGCAACTGAGGCCAGTCAATTCATATACCCTGCGCAGCTCGTCCGCCTCCTCCATCGACATGACCGATCCTGGATCCTTCACCGACATGACTGCCGCGCCGCTCGTCAACACGCCAATGGCATAGTCCTCGAGCACTTCGTAAGCAGATTCAGAGTGCGTGTGTGACACCGGGTCCGCCATTGCGGCATCAATGTCCTTGCCTCCATATTGAGTGATTAATTCGCCGCCGCCGGGATGATCTTCGAGGAAATCAGTGACATCGTAGACACGATCCGACGTGGACATTGTGACCCAGCATGATTTCGCATTGTTGTGACGCTCGACCTCGGACTGTTGGATCGTCCTCATTGCGCTCGCCATCACAAGCTCAGCAAGTACGTCTTCTCTGTGCGCTTCGGCGAGATTGTTCGATATCGAAGAAATACAGCAAGCAAATGGGATAATGAGAGTTTCCTTTTCGTGGTTGTGGCGAGACGAAAGTTTTGTGTTGGTGTCTGGTTCTTGAAGTGCGGGATGCCTTGCAGGCGGACGAGAATGTTGCTGCGGTTCTTGTTGAGGCGTGTGCGAGTGTCAACCGCCTTTACGCGAAGAATGGAGGAGCTCCGTCAACAACAAAGCAGCGGGTCCATAGAATTCTTGGCGCGCACGTGACGGCTTGTCCTATTCTCTACGTACGTATACTTGTGTACAAGTAGCTATCTCTAAGAACAAGACAGTAGAACATTGCTTCAAGCAGCAGCAGATTTGAATCAGATGTATCATTGAATTCGTTAGGACAACACTACTCGGGCAAGCTATTTCGTAGTCTAGGTTCGTTCATTGGCCCTCCGGGAAATCGCACGATCGTGACAACTTGTCCCACTTCTGGGAAGACTCGGTGTAAGTCTTGAGCTTGTTCTTCAAGACATCCGCCGCCGGATTACCCAGGACAATGCGCATCGGCGGGTCAGAGTCCTCGACGATGGTGCACATGGCTTTCGCCGCCCTGCGAGGGTCGCCTGGCTGCTTACCCGATTTCTCCGCCGTCTGTTTTCTCCTCGCCATGACGGGAGCGTTCTTGTATGCCGGGTGCGGTCTGGTCGTCGTCATCGATCGTCCGGCCCAGTCGGCTATATCTAGATTAGTACTCTGCCAACAACTGTAAACACTTGTCGTGGCTGGACTCACTTCTGAATGGACCGGGTTCGATGAGGGTGAATTTGATGTTAAAGCTGGGATCAATCTCGGCGGCCACTCCTTCGGTGAACCCTTCGAGTGCCCACTTACTGGCATTGTAGAGTGAGAATGCCGGCACGCCGACCTGGCCGCCGATGGAGGTGACCTGCAGGATATTCCCGCCGCACGGCTCCTGCTCCCTCATGATGGCCATCGCCTCGCGCGTACAATCCACCGCGCCGAAAAAGTTGACCTCCATCTGCTTCCTGATCTCCTCGTCCGAGAGGGACTCGAACTCCCCACAGAGACCGTACCCGGCATTGTTGACCACGACATCCAGTCGTCCAAACTTGGCCTTGGCATCCGCAAAGCACTTGCGGACAGAGTCCTTCGACGTCACTTCCAGGTTCAGTGCCAAAAAGTTCTGCTCCGTCGTGCCCTCAAATTCCAGCTTGGAGACATCCCTCGCAGTGGCGATTGCGATGTCGCCACGCTCAATGACCTAGCAGATGTGTCAATCGATTTCCAAGAGCTATCAGCTATGAGATATCCTACCTCTTCGACCAGGGCCTTGCCGAACCCTGTAGAGCACCCGGTGATGAGATATATTCGTCCCTTTGTAGCCATTCTTGCAGTACTTTGACTCTGTAATTGCAAAATTCGTCTCAAGAAGCAGGGTAAACTGATTGTTTAAGTGATGGCAAACGAGATGGTGCTGTCTCGCGCGTCAACGGAACTACTCCGTCCATCGCCCGCCGATCGGTACCGATTGAAAGGATTTAATAGACGACGGACGTCATTGTGCGGGATTTGAGGCCGCTCCCCGTTGGTGGCTGCCACAACTTTTCCCCAGGTTGCGCACACCCGCTTATCCCAGAAATTCTGTAGGTCGACCTGCACATTTATAATTACTGCGCGCACAATGATGTATATTTGAAGCTGCCGTTCGTATGTATACGCGTGATCATGCACAACCGTGCAAACATCTACAAACTCGATACGGCTCAATTGCGACTTTGGGAATCTTCGAGCGTTCAAATTGGCTCGTTCATGCGGGAGCTTCATAGGTGCCATGGGTAGTGTAACAGCCAAACAAAGGACGAGAAGAACAACTTGCAATTGTTGGACATGTCGTCTGTGGTTATTTTGTGGGTTGCAGAATTAGAGAACAAGATCACAACAACAAATTCACTTTATGTATCGATGTCGACGAGTGAGCCCCTCACGAAAGAGATTGTTGCACGCACAGATCAGTTTTATGTAAATGTAATGAATTGGCTAAGTCATCAAAATGCATGCCAAGCGCCAATTACGCCTGAACAACAGAACAAGAAGCCTCCCACATCTTGAGACTAGAGTCGTCGCCAGGTTCTCCGACATGGTTTTCCGTGTGCGCATATATCGTCACTTTCGAGTAGATTTCGCACGGAGCCAACTCAAGCACTGAGCCAATTGCAATCGCAGCCAGTATAGTGTCACGTGACGCCGTTTTGTCTACTTGTAGTGACCTTCGAGTACTGACTTCCGGCATAGCAGCGTCTGAAGCGCTCGATCCGCGCAATCGCAATCGGTTCTCGCGAGGATGCGGGCACTCTTGTAGACAATGACAAGAAGGTATCTTGCAAGACTATGACTGCAGTGGGTCGATACGACACATATCAAGCTGGCTTGATGCCTAGCCCGTCAATTTGTGCATCCTTCTCCAGATCGAATATCCTTGCTGGTTGGGATCTGATTGGCGAACCGACGCCGCTGCTGTTGCAGGATGATCGTCGTGTGTCCGAGAGTGAAGGTGACTGCGCAGCAGGTGGGGCTTGCAAAAAGACTTCGAATCGCTTGACATACAGCGTGCACTTGTCATCAATGTAAACCTGGAAGAGTCGACTGCAAAAGTATATGATCGGAGTCGACAACGCGAGCATAAGGAAGTACCAGGTGTTGTACCCAAGCGTCGTGCTCATATTGAGATGAAGCGTACGAGTTATTGCCTGCCCCAGCCAATTACGCACAATAATGTCGTGAAGGACTTGATGCAAGAGAAAGAACGGAAAGCTACATCGCGCAAAGCCCTGAGTCAATGGCGACTCGAAGATGCGCTGCAACGGTGGCAAACGATTGGTCGAAAAGACCAAAGCTACTCCCGTCCATGCGACATAGAAGCGATGCGGCTCGTTGAACCAATGAGGAATGAGAGAGTACAACCAAGTGTAGCCAGGAGGGCGCGCTTGCCAAAGGTCGTACTCGCCAAATTCAACGCCGGGAGCACCAGCCATATACAAGCCAAAGATGAAGATTGCCCAGTAGAGCTTCTGCCGACGCTCATGTGTGAATATGTCAAAGAATCGTCCTGAACACTCAAATGTCTTCGACTCAATTTGGAAGTCAGCAATAATCATTCCAGCGAGGAAACAGAAGAAATGCCATGCTCCGTGATATAAAGAAATCCACGACCCGAAGAGAAGAATGACGAGCCGCGTTGCGTAACTGGGGAATTGACAGACAGCCATACACACGACCCACACTGACATGCCAGCCCAATACTCTAGCGGCAAAGTCCAAACAACCCAGTCATACTTCATTCGAAGTTGCGCATGATGATCAGCATACTGAAAGGGCGATGAGAAACGGACCATTTCCCAGAACCAGTCAGCAAATTGAAGCCACAGAGTCGCGAGCTTTGGGTGCTGCAATGGTCCAGTGGGAGAGTCAATGTCGAGCCCGGCATACACCGCCATTGCACCAATGAATGTCGAGAAGAAGGCTGGCAACCACAGACGAAACCACCGGCGAAACATGCAAGAGGCAATGGTTCGATAGAGTCCTGCATGATCCTGCTTTCGCGTGAGTTGTAGAGGCTTGGTCGTGAGGATGAAGCCAGACACAACAAAGAAGACTCCGACCATTGACTGACCAGATACATAGATATCCCTGTGTCTCAATCAGTCTCGATCCATGGCATAACTATATGTGTCGCCATAGAAGAGCACATGAGGGATGACAATCATACCTCAAGAATGGCAGTCGAATCATCTGATAGGCATGTGGTCCGCGACCATACCAATCGCCCAAGGACGCATAGTATCGCATCGTCATGTGATGGATATACACCATGAATGCCGCAGAAGCTTTGAGACCATCGAGATAGGCTGTGTCTCGCAACTTTTTCCGCGGGGTCGTGCAAGTCAGCACCTGCTGCTGCTTCTCCGGCGAACGATGACCTGAAAACATTCTCGTAATTCGACGTCGAATCGTCTTGAATTGTTGCAGCATCGCAATGGTCTCGTGACTACCCTGTCCCCCTCTCAATATATGCCCGCCTCCTTAATGATGCGCTGACGTCGTCGTCAATGGCATGCAGTGATGACCTTTGATAATGGAACCGTCCACGGAATATGCAGGTCAGGCATGAAAAGAACCTGCCAGAAGAGTTTCAAGATGGATGGAGAACAGAGTCGTCTGAGACGAGACGATCTGAGACGAGACGGAGAGTGAAAGGGGTCCTCCAGCAGGAACGTTGCAAGAGATAGATTGGCTCGATCAAGCTGCGGGCATCAGCCAAGGTTCTTTCCATCTGTGGCACACACGCCCCGCGGCCCCCCGCTGCCTGGTAACGTCCACGGGCGGGTAGCCTGTGACGCGGCCCATACCGACTTGGCAAATCTGAAACCTGGATATACAGCTATTGTGCTCGGGGCATTCCTGGGGGAGTCAGACAATGGCACGGGTCGATCAGGTAGTGTGGGACAGAGGGTCATATTTGCCAAGGTCAGCTCACAAGCTCGGAAAGCTTCCCTTGCAGCAACGAATGCCATGTCACAAAGTGGCACTTCCATAGCTATAGAAGGTCGCATAGTGGCGATTGCGCAGCTTGCAGGACGACTCGCGCCGCGCAGATACGAGTACTTGCCTGCTGCGCAACCCGCGTAACTACCGTACCGTGCCCAGCCGGGATACTTTTCCAGTGGCTGTGGCGCGCGCCGTTGCCAATCAGATCTCGCCGCGGCCAATCTTTGACAATTGCACCACCACCACCACCATCAACCTTGGAAGTCATTGGCGCGGCTGCACTGACCAGGTTATTGGGTGATGTGTTATTTGTGATTGAGCATTCCGTCATGATCGCAATTGCCCCATGTCTCCTTACTTATTGCTGCTGGTATTACCTGACGACGACGAACCTTCCGTATGCCAATAACCGAATTCCGATACCACGGAGGATGGCACTACTCGTCCCATTTGTCCAGATATCATCATGCCATGATAAGACGGGAGCTCAATCCGCACCTCTGCTCCGCACTCAGAGATGCTACACCCGAGGACAACTTGATTAGTTCTCATCGACTTAAAACCGAATGAACAAGCTTAAGGGTACGAAGCAGAATCAGTCAACGAGTGGCTGCGTGGCTGCACCACGGGGAATATTCCATTTTTCTGCCAAGGAATCGTCTCTGACCTGTATGGGAAATTTCTCCATCGATCCACGGGTTCCCCTGGCAATATCCGTCCACCGGGTGTCAGAACCTTCCAAGGTTGGAACCTTGGAAGTGCAAATTTAGCACCGACCCGCGCGCCAAGAAGTGAGGGAGAAGTTGGTGGAGATGGGACCCGAAGAAGGGGAAGTGTCGTGTGTCACCACAGGCACAGCCACAATTCGCTCGATCGAGACATTTAAGTTTTTGTTGACCGCGTAATGAGTTGTGCCAGTTTCCTAGTCTTCTTACCGGCTGCGGCTGATGCGCTTAGCGTTCCCAAACTCGGTCTGTAACAACAGGAGGGGCGAGTCGGGCCCCGGTCGTCGTCAGCTCTTGCTCAGATGGGCGGTAAAGAGGCGTGCATGGTAGATGTGCTCCAGCATGCCTCGACGATCTCCCATATATGGTGTACTGATGGTTTCCTGATGTTTGACGTTGAAACCCATCTTGCCGACCAACGTAATGATTTCGTCCATGCTCAGCTCGATGCTGCCCGCATACACGCCCTCGTCGTCAAAGGCAGACTTGCCGTGGCGATTCTGTCCGTGCTCGTGATGCCACAGGCATGGGCCGATATTGATCCAGAAGCCTCCGTCCTTGAGCAAGTTCCTGATGGTCTCGAGATAGTCGATGATGTTGTGTGCCGTGTCCAGGAAGAAGCAGGTGATGATGCAGTCAAACGAGGAGGCGGATTGCGTGCCGCCAAAGCTCTCGATGAATTCTCCGGTCGCCATGGAGAAGGAGGCATCACGCAGGACATCTGAGGGAACCACATCCGGAACAGCTATCCTCCTCACCATGTCCTCGTGCGTCTGGTGATTCGAGAAGGAATGCACGTACGGGGCAATCTCGTGCTGACCCACCCTCGTCGTGCAGTTGAGCAGGTAATTCGATGCCACGAGCATATGATATGAAAATTCATTGCCCACGGAATCGAATCCCAGGCGTGCGACCTCGAACGAGAGCCTCGCCAGACCACACCCGGGCGTGAGGACCGAGATCTTGCTCCTGTCCCCGCTATACTCGTCCTCCAAAAGCTTCAACAACGGCGCGTACGTCAGACGTCGCTCTGCCTCTCCCTACATAAAGTCAGCTACAGCAGATTGTCAAAGACATCATATTCACAAGTCATACAATCTTCTACAACTGCATTCCCGTGTGTACATGATGATTCTTGTGAAAGACGGAACTACCCACCTCAATGCTCCAATCGCGCACGACCTGCTTCACCACCGCACGCACCTTTTCCAAATCACCGCTACCAGGCGAGACACCCTGCATCAACGCTTTACTCCACCCTTGTCCTTCAGGCAACAACGCCTCGCTCCCGGCCCTCAACATATCCTCCACCATCGCCGCATTCACCTCGATCGCATCGTCCGCCTCCTCCAATTTCCCCAAGTACCCCGGCAACAGGGACTTGTGGCTCTCCGACAGGGAGACGTAATCCGTCCGACGCAGCTGGTTCGCCGCGTGCATCGAGGGACGGTATAGTGCGAAACTGCTCAGTGTCTTCAACAACACCTCCCTGTCCTCTTCCATGCTTTCAAGATCAATCAGTCAGTCACCTGATGATCATCAACGACGTGGTATTGGAAGCGATTGTCTGATGTATCAAGCGAGGGACCAAAATCAAGTTTCATCTGCAATGCATGCTTGCACAGCTGATCATGATTGGGCTCTTTCGGATCGCATATGTTTCGTTGCTTCAGGCTGCGTGCGCAGCCAGTATAGCCGAGCAAACCGGTCCACATCCAGCAAAGTCAACCTTGGAATACGGGAGCAACATTGTTGATAAAATACGAAAAATGTATGTATAGGAGAACTTTGAGACTAAGTATGAAATGCATAAGAGATATCAGCCTCTACCACATGCAACAATGATGGACCAAAAGTCGTGAAAGACATTTTCCCAAACATCTTTTTGTGGATTGAGCGGCCATCCATGAAGTGGTTGCAGCAACTCGACAGCAAGACAATCCTTCCTTCCGCTGCGTGTGGAAGTTCAGTGCTGGAATAACCTGCAGCGGACAGCCTCTCTTTAGGAGGACGTGACCCAGTATATCGACTCGCCGTACTTGCCTTGCATGCTGCCGTTCCTGCCTTGCTCATGCACGACTGATGGGCTAACAAGGGACACTGTTTCCTGCTCGTCCACGCGCCGCGAATATCAACGTCTTGTGTAGAAAGACATTTTTCTTTGATATTTTGTACGATTTTGTTGGTCTTTTAGTCCATTGCATGAACATACTTGCACCACGTTAGTGATTGTGTATACAATTACAGCGAGTGACTTACCGAGAAGAACAAGAACTTGATCGCCAAGGAGAACGCAACATGGATCAGAACGACCCCGACCACCATCAGCTGGCTGGTCTTTGCATCGGCTCGATTCACGACCGGCAACAAGTTTCTGATGAGGAATGCAACCGAGATGGAGAAGCCGACCGCGACCGCGATCCAGCGGATCCAATTACTCAGGGTAGCATAGTGGAAGAATTCCAAGGGGCTGATGGACACGAATGATACTGGCACCCACGCCGCGTTCGAGTACCCATACAGCGAGACCGTCTCCAAGAGTGATGGCTCGCACTGGTACCATCTGAGCACTGCCCAAGCCAGAACTGGAGTGATGAAAGTGTAGCCATAGATCAATGTTGCCGCACTAGTGAGTGTCGAGAACTGATATGCATACGGTTGATGACTGACGTGACTCGCGAGATACCCAGCCACCGTACTCGCAAAGTACAGCACCGTAATCACCGTCGTCGCCAACCATACCGGAGCATAGAGATCCGGCTGACCATTGACAATCTCGAAAAAGTTCTTCATCGGGAAAAGCTAAGCCGTCAGATTTCCATGATATCCTACAAATCTCAGCGAACTCCTTACGGCATTCAATAGTCTGTCAAGCACAGAGTCCGAGGTCACATTGAAGAATTGCGCATAGTACTCGATCGACCAGAGATATTTTTTGCTAGCAAGGGAGTTTTGCGTCGACGAGCCGGAATTGAAGAAGCCTCCGGTACTGCCTTCCTGTCGACCAGCCTCTAAGCTCTCGTTTGCGTGAAAGTTCTGGAATTGTAGTGAAGTACGTGCGGATTCGCGAGGGGTGGTCGTATCGCTATCCACTACAACATCGCTATCGATCACCCTGTCGTAGCCTCGAGACATATAGACGTTCTTTACCGATCAAGATCGGTGAGATTCAGTCTATCTGTCCTGCCTGACGTGACGTTTTTTCGATTGTCCTGGTCAAATTCTAGTCAAGCACTGCTGATGCTCATGAGATGCGCCGTGTCAGAGCTGGTGTGGGACGAGTTCTAGAGCTGGCAGATCCTCGGATCAATAGTGCCGTTCTCACTACTGCTTGTGTTGCAGCTCGGGATTACGACCGCGAAGTATAAATATATAATGCTTACTAGCTATGCTTGGAATGCTTTAGCTCGCAAGACTTAATCAATCATGAAATAGAACTCGCGGACCAGGTTCATTATGGTCGTTCGTTCTCCCGTACTATTGCCAACGCCTTAAGGCGCTCAGCGAGAATGCCACCACTTGTGCCATCTGCAACGTTAAGCCCTAACTTTGAATGCGTCTCGCCCTGCTTCGTGTCCTTCCCGAGCGAGCTCTTGCCGTCAAGCGAAAGACTTGTGAAAGATTTCATGTAGCTCGTCCTTCTGGCTTGAAACAATGGTGATCCCATAGAATGCGAACCAGGACGTGGTGTGAGCTGTCCCTGACGCAGAGGCGCTTCCGAGTTCAAAACGTCGTGCATGTCATCTGGTTCTTCATCAACATCGTGATCACGATCAAGCAGACTGCCTCCAATGAATTTCGGCTCCCTGCTGTCAGGACGGACGTGACGATCTGCCGTCCTCTGCCTTTTCTCAGGTACCCATGGAGTATATGCGGGTGACGGACACGACAATATGATGTTTAGGTTCTCCTTCCCGTCAGGAACTCGATTGGCAAAGACGACTCTTTGTGTCTTGTGGATGTAATACTTTCCCTCAGATGGACAACTGATTTGTACATGAATGGCATATCTGAGCTTGTTGCCATCGGTAACGTCATAGTGCTTTTGGCGAAAGAATGTCTTGGACGAGGGTGGCATATCACTGACATTGTAGGGTATCAAGAATAGCTTGACCGCAGTTTTGTTCGGATTCTTGATAATGATTTGTAGTTGACCTTCAGCTGGAATTCTGTACCCACGTTTGCTACTGCTCTTGTCCTCACTGCTTTGTTCGACATCGATCTGTCCTACATAGGGACTGGTATCACTGTAGAAATATGCAGGAAATGGAATGGTCAGATGTGGTGGACAGCGCAAGCTCGATTTGCATTTGCCTCGACCTAGTACCCCGATAGAGGCTGTGAAGTCTAGCGGTCGTGAAGGAGTCTGAGACATTCGCCCGTTAAGTATTGACTCCTCATACGATCCAACAAAACTTCCGACACTTCTGCTCAAAGAATGACGTCGATGGTAGCTCGACGCATGAGATCCACCTAACGACCTGAATGGAGAACTACGGTGCTGGGAGTGTAGCGACTGGACATGAGCACTATAGGATGGCTCGGTGCTGGCATATGAAGTAGCTGATCCAGAAGAGCGAGAGATATCGATCGGATCGCTGTCGTTACTGTCGATACTGCCAGATGCCAGTGGAGACTGTATCTTGGACTTGCTGCGCAAGCTCTCGCGGTCCGGCATATGCCTAGCGGAGTCTTTGGGCCCTTCCCGAGTACTTCAGTCTATAATCATTTGTCTTTGCAGCTCCATATCTTAAAACTCTGAAAGCGCAAAGATGTTTCAAGTGCCAGTGTAGTGTCTTGCATGTTGAGCAGTCGTGAGTCTTCCTTCTCCAACAAAGGCGCATGAAAAAGCCGAGAAGCGCCTCCCGCCGCACTGTGGGCAGATCTGCATCACGTGTGCTTGAATTGCCGTGATCAATTGCAATATTGCAGTCATGATCACGATTCGATCGACCTCAATTGCAAGTAAACCTTGGCCATGGAAGCTACGCACGTACGCATAGACGAAAGCTGTACATGCAGAGATTGTGGCATGAAAGATCTGATACAAACCGATTTGCTAGAAGAGGCAACAAATTCGCCATTGTGAAAGCATAACAGATGAAAACTTTGTACCATTCGTGTGAACACGAGAATCTGTTATGTTTCCTATAATCGAGCCCGTGAAGAAGCATATGGGAGGACGATCTCGTTGCTCTAATGAATGTAAAGCGATACAGCTTCTTGTCTAAAATACAGATACATGCCAAATTATCAAACTTGTACCAGAGTGGTGATTTGTATGTATATATATGCAATGTCTTGCGTTCATTATGTCGTTCTACATTATTTCATTTCCTTTTCGCGCTTGTCACTGGCCTCAATGTCCTTGGACCAGCGCAAATTCGCTTTTTGTCGATCAAGGTCCTTGAAAACCACATCGAAGACTTCTCCGTACCATGCGACAGGCACTCCCGTCAGGCCTTCTTTGATGTTGTCTGGCAGCTCCTCCCAATCAGCTCTATTCGAGTCCGGGAAGAGGATAGTCTTGACACCGGAGCGCTTCGCGGCCACGGCTTTCTCCTTCAGACCGCCAATCCGAAGCACCTTGCCAGTAAGAGTGAGTTCTCCCGTCATTGCGATCGTGGGATCAAGGGGATAATCCAGAGCCAGACTCAACAAAGCAGTCGTCATCGTGATTCCTGCACTTGGACCATCCTTGCCAACAGCTCCTTCAGGACAATGTAGATGAATCTGTGCCTTTTCGAAGAATCGGTTGTCTTGGAATTCTCTAACCATGAAACCCTTTGCGAAACTGTATGCAATGGTCGAGGACTCTTTCATGACATCGCCCAGTTTTCCTGTCCTATTGAATGATGGTCGGGTGCTCCTGGATAGAGCAGATTCTAAAATTGATTCAATGTACAGCGCGGTTCCTCCCATAGATGTCCACGCTAATCCCATGACTACTCCTGGTGGCGTCTTCTCGTATAACCGATCTGACAGGTAGATTGGCGCACCAACATAGTCTTTCAGGCTATCAGCGTCGATTGAGACCTTGACAGTGTCCGGAACGTCCAATTGCTTTCGTGGTGTCGTGGAAGTGCCCGGTGCAGGTTCAGAATTTGGCAGTTTCTGAGCCGGGGTCTCGGTTTCCTGCTCCCTGACCTGATCGCGTTGTTTCGTCTCAGCACTCTCGGCAGCCTCCTTTCCCTCTTTTGTGATACCACTGGACTCTGGCAGTCCGGCTTCGCCGAGTTCTTTCACGATATTGAATGATGACTTGCGAAATACTTTGTCAATTTGTTTCTTGAGATTACGAACCCCTGCTTCGCGACAATACTCCTTGATGAGCTTCTCAATAGCTTCATCAGTGATATTGACATTGGCATTTTGCAGACCGGCAGACTCTTTAGCTGTAGGTGCGAGATATTGCTTCGCTATAGCCTTTTTCTCATCCGCAATGTAACCTGATAATTGAATAACCTCCATTCGGTCTAGCAAAGGACCTGGGATCGTGTCCGTCTGGTTGGCAGTACATACGAAGAGTACCTTGGACAGATCTACTGGCAGATCGAGGTAGTGGTCCAAGAAGGAAGAGTTTTGCTCCGGGTCGAGAAGTTCAAGCAAGGCAGACGACGGATCACCATTGTAGCCTCGACCGACCTTGTCGATCTCGTCGATGAGTATCAGTGGATTTTCAGTTTGCACCTTCTTGAGACTTTGGATCACTTTTCCAGGCATGGCGCCAACATACGTTCTCCTATGTCCTTTGATCTCGGCGACATCTGTCAGACCACCGACACTGAATCTGTAAAATTGTCGAGACAATGCCCGAGCGATTGATTTTCCAATGGACGTTTTGCCGACACCAGGAGGCCCAACGAAGCACAAAATCTTTCCCTCGACTGTCCCGCGCAATTTGCCGACAGCAATGAATTCTAGAATACGGTCCTTGATGTCCTTAAGGCCGTAGTGGTCCTCGTCCAAAACGCGAATGGCGTGCTGAATATCGTAGTTTTCTGTTGATTTCTGTCCCCATGGGATCGATGTCAGCCAGTCGATGTAATTCCTAGATACACTAAATTCCGAAGACGCTGGTTCCAAGGTTTGCAATTTCGCAAGCTCCTCATCAAATACTGGTCGAATATGATCGGGCATCGATAGCTTGACAGCACGCTCCTTGAACTTTTCGACAAGCTTGTCTCGCCCATCAGAGTCAATGCCAAGTTCACGTTTAATGCCTTTGAGCTGCTCAAGCAGCATGAATTCTCTTTGTCTTTTCTGTATACGACCTTCCACATCCTTTGATATTTTTTGTTGCAATTGTGCGTTCATTAATTCCTTTTTCAGTATGACCAAGGACATGTGTATACGGTTTTCGATATTGAGTTCTTTGAGAATTTCCTGCAGCTCAGCTGTTTCTCCAGCAGAGACAGCAGCCGCAAAATCAGCCAGTCGTGCTGGTTCCTCGAACATTGAGCCTGCTGATTGTGACATACTAAAATTGGCGATCTGATCTCGGAACAGAGGGTTCATCTGAGCGATCTCCTTGAAAGTATTCACGATCTCGGCCGTGATGGCCTTGATGTTCTCGTTGTTTCGATTGTACGGCTCGTCCTGCGGGTTAGAGACATTGACCACGGTCACGCTATACTGCTTCAAGAATTGCGTGACGTGCAATGCCCCTTGATAGATGTCACTCGAGCTGTCAAGCGACACAGCTTGCTCTGATTTAACATCGTCAGAATTGGCATCAATTGGCACAGCCTCTACTGGTGAAGTCAAGTCACTGTCCTCTGGCTTGATGGCGTTATCAGATACCCGATTGGACGCATCTGAAGCAGCTTGCTCAGCTTCTTGGACTATCGGTGCATCCGGATCTGCCATAGAATCTGTCTCAGGACTGGTGGAGGCATTGACCGTGCCTCGGTTATGAGCTATCGAATTGATCTTGATTCGTCTGTGAGGATACAGGACACAAGTGAGACTTTCGTCCTTGCCATCAGCACCTTTTGAGCCGAAGATAGACGTGATTTGTGCAAAGACTCCGACATCGTACACCATGTCAAGTGAAGTAATGACATCAGTATCGACCTTTTCATCCTTGAGCAAGAATGCTCCGAGGTAAGGCTGACCGACTTTGACCGCCTCCTTGATCGCATCAATCACTTGGGGATCTTTGACAACGACTGCCTTGTAAAATCCGGGAAACAATGGCCGACGGACTATAGGTAATGCGAGGACTTCAGGATACACTTCCGGCACTTGTAACTTTGTCACAGCTTTCGGCATATTGTCGTTAGACTTGCCAGAACCATCAGCTGATGCTGCATTTGCCTCACCCAAAGCACTTTCAGAATTGGCCTTCTTGACCGCCTCCGCCGCTCTCTCCTCGGGACTCTTCTTGGATTTGGAGCTGTCATCTGCATCCTTCCGAGCTATGGTGCTAGGGCGGAAGGGACCATGTAGGGCTCTGACCTGGTCGCCAGCTGGACGAAGCAATCGAGCACATCGAGGCGTCGTGTGAGTAGATTGGTAAGGACTGTATGCATTTCGTAAGAGTTGTTTCGTGAGCGACTGTCGGGTGGTTCGCCTCAATAAGCAACTCATCCGCTTGGTGACCTATACTCTATCGCAGTAGTCACGTCAAACACTTGAAATCTTGCGGGCAAAGCACGTTTCGTAGCAGCACACAAAATGATGACTACGCGGCCGTTGAGCATCTTCCACACATTTCACAGCATTCGGTAATCCACCGGAGCCACTCGGTTAGATCGTCTTTTCACGTGCTAATTTAGAATTCCATCTGATTATGATCGTGATCAGTCTTGCATTTTGCCGTTTGCCTCGCAATTGGCTTCGTATAGTACTCTTAGGCCTCTACTCTATAATTGGTCTAGGTACTTGCAATTGTGCTGAGTGCTTGGCCTATATCAATAACTATGACCGTGAATCGCTTGATCTGATTCTGATGACCATAGTCCTGATGCCTCAGCAGGGGGTCGTTTCATTCGTTAGCATGAAGACTGAGCGCACAGCATTTCTGGTAGATGCTTTGACATCTCAATCTGTTCTGCGAGGAATGTCACTCCTGGACAATGATTCCAATTCGAAAAGCCCAGACTGTCTTATCCGTCAGTTGCATTGCTAGACCCTCGACCGGCTGTTCATATCTCGGGGTATATGTCAGTCCGCCGAAGTAGTGGCATTCCCGCTCTAATCTGAGATGCATAAGGTAGGTCGATGTCCGCGAGAATGAAGGAAGCTTCTTGCACTCTCATGTCACTACTTTGTGCCACAACTGTGCCCCATGGGTCAACAATCAGGGCATGTCCATAGCTAGCTCGCTGCTCATTGTGGTTACCAGCTTGTGCCGCGGCTATGACCCAAGCAGAGCTCTCAATCGCACGAGCTCGTAGCAGTGTTTCCCAGTGCGCAATTCCTGTCTTGACGGCGAACGCTGAAGGATACAAGAGAACTTGAGCACCTCGTCTGACAAGATTGAGCGATACTTCCGGGAAGCGAAGGTCGAAGCAAATAGCCATGCCGACCTTGCCACAGGGTGTCTCGAATGGGGCAGTCAGGCTTTGTCCAGGCTCTGTCGAATTTGATTCTTTCAACATAGGACCGTTCTTGATGTCAACATCAAATAAATGTAGCTTGCGGTAGCGCTGTGTGATTGCTCCTTGCGCATTGATCCATAAAGAGCTATTACTGATACGAGACGACCCCTTCTCGAGAGGTGGCTCATGAACACAAACATTGACATCAACCTTGTGATCCCGTGCCGCATCCTGAATGCCCTTCACAAATTGAGCACAATCCGTCGTGCCTGTGAGAGCCACAGACTCTTCTGCGTTTGAAGCAATGAAATCCGAAGCTTCTGGCAGAAAGACGCAACGCGCCCCTGCAGAAGCGGCCTTCTTGATCACCGAGGTGCACATCTCGAGATTGCGCAAGATGTTGCCGGTCGAGCATATTTGTGCCGCCGCGACGAGGACCATGACGAATCAACCTGTCGTTCGTACGAAGCCGAAAGTAGATCTAATTAGCTCGACAATGAAGAGATGGACAGAGTATGGCTAAATGATGATTCACTTGTATCTATTCAATACTTGATCTCATACATATATATAGATGTATCGCTACAACATATATGCATATATGAGCTCGAGAATCGTCACCTCGAGTCGCATCTCGAGCTCATCCGCGGAGACTCGCGCTTAAAATGACCGCGATTTTGGTGGCGCGCGATAGAGGCGTCCAGGTCATCAGCAGGCGCTTGGCTTCCCAAGGTTCTCATATATCTGATACTGGCCATGGTGCAGCATGCAGTGGGCACTAGGTAGGACTATAGTAAGGCGGCTATCTTCCACAAGTAGAATGGCAGTCATGCACAAGCGATAGCGAGTGCTGATAGCGACATTGAGTGCTGAAACATTTTCCTTTTTGACTACACGACTGCTACCATTCAAACGCGTATATCATTGTGCATTCATTGACAAACAGTACCAGAGGTCAAAGATTCTCATATGGTTGCCGTCGACAAGCCTAGGGCTCAATTCGATCCGGCCGCTGATTACAGGTCGGATGTGGTCACTATTCCAGATGATGCCATGTTTGCCGCTATGCGAGATGCCCATCTGGGAGACGATGTCTACAATGAGAGTGCTACAACGCAAGAACTAGAGCAGCATATTGCAGACATGTGCGGCAAGGAAGCCGGTCTCTTTTGCGCCTCGGGCACGCAGGGCAACCAAATCTGTCTCAGGACACATCTCAAGCAGCCGCCCTATAGCATCCTCTGTGATGCTCGCGGGCACATCATCAACTACGAAGCCGGCGGTATCGCCATGTTCAGCCAGGCCATGAGTACACCAGTAATACCCAAGAATGGACGTCACCTGACTGTCGAAGAGGTCAAGAAGAATCTCATCCTCGGTGAAGATGTACACTTCGCCGACACAAAGATCATCTCGCTGGAAAACACTTTGGCAGGCGTGATATTTCCCATCGAGGAGATTGAAAAGATCAGCAAGTTGGCGCGAGATTTGGACATTGCAATTCATCTGGATGGTGCTCGACTCTGGGAAGCATCGGCTGCCACGGGGATATCCCTGAAGAGATACGGAGAAGCATTCGACACAATGTCGTTGTGTCTGTCCAAGGGCATCGGGGCACCGATCGGAACAGTCATTGTTGGATCACGGGCATTCATCAAGACCGCTCGCCGATTCAGGAAGATGATGGGAGGCGGCATGAGACAGGTGGGCATACTCGCTGGTGCCGCGCGATATGCTCTCGACACACAATTTCCTGAAGGTCTAAAACATGTGCACCGCAGGGCTGCACGGACAGCCAAACTTGCGGAAGACATGGGCTATGTGCTCGCTCATCCGGCAGACACCAACATGTGTTGGTTCGATCTGGAAGCATCCGGTGTAGACGAGGAAGCCTTCATACAAAAGGGCAAGGAAATCGGAGTGACCCTAGGTGGAGGACGATGTGTCTTTCATCACCAAATCACTGATGATGGCGAGGAACTTTTGCATCAAGTCATTAGACACTTTGCGAAAAAGTGATTGCAAATCTTGTACGACGCATAAGTCGCTGTCACGTTGACTTGAACTTGGTATGCCAACTTGGTATACTCGTAGATCTATGTAGAGATCCGGCCTCCCCAGCCAGAGCATATGAATGTATTGCGTACTCAGGGTCAAGCGACTGATCATGATCACCGAATGGACCCAAGCAACTTCCTTTCATTTGTCGTATTTGTCGGCTCGACATGAAATAATCTATAGCTCGACATGCCTCTACATGTAGCTCGACGCTCGCATGCATATGCATACACACTTGCGAATCGTGTACGAGACTACATCTAAGGACATCCAAGGCCCGTGTCATCATTTCAGGTTCCTGCATAGTCAGATTCGCCAACAAGTGCTGGACTTCTAAGTCTGGATTCAAATTATGCTGCGACCTATACAAGCAATGTCGAAGGTCTTTACGCCGATAGGACTTTCATCGACCCACGTCACGACACACACATTTCCCGGCCTCATTCCTCAATCACGCATAGCGCTGCCCTCCAGATTCCTCGACCTGCCACTACGAAAAGACATTCTGCACCGAGCGGTGATATTTGAACGGGATGCACTGCGCCAGGGCACGGCATCGACCAAGACTCGAGCAGAGGTATCCGGATCGACGAGGAAAATACGACCTCAAAAGGGATCGGGAAAAGCACGATTAGGTGATCGCACGTCGCCGATGCTTCGTGGCGGAGGACGCGCGCACGGCCCGAAACCGCGAGACTTTAGCACGCAGTTGCCGCGAAAAGTATACAACCTCGCCCTGCGCGGCGCCTTCTCCTTTCTCTTCCAGACGGGCAAGCTCACCGTGATCAATGGCGCCATGGATTTTCCTTCCCACAAGACCGCCCTGCCCGTCGAGTTTCTCGAGTCGCATGGCTTTGCCAGCGGCAAGCAACCCGATGGCCGGACCCTGCTCATCGTCAATTCCGAGCGCAAGAACCTCGAGATCTCCACGGGCAACCTGGGACATTTAGTGGAAGTCGTCAGGCTCGATGAGATGCTCATCAGTGAAGTGCTCAAGTACCCGCGTGTGCTCATCGAAAAGCGAGCCCTCATCGAGGTCGAGGAAGTGACGCGGCAGGTCAACAAGTACAAGCATGTCGTGGTCGAGCAGGAACTTGCCTCGAGTGCGCCGGCATAGAGAAAAGACAGGTCTTTTATGTATTTGACAAATGATTGAATGAGCACAGCGAGCATGGTCCGCAAGCGCAAAATAAACAGCGTAGCGGTCAAAAAAATATATTTCCCATTCTATACTTGCTTCCTGTTCTCATCGTGTATAAGTCCTAGTCAACTGCATATGTCGCTCCTTCCACGCGAAGTTCTGCAGCTCATTCTCAACCATGAGCAGGATCAAGTGTTCCCTCATCGCATCGTAAAATTCCGACGCATACAGATCGAGCTTGTTCTTCTTCAGGAATGAATTGTCGTAGAGGATGCCACGGGAAACCGTCACTTCCCGCGCGGCGCGGAGGGCAGAACCAGTCATAGGTCCGAATTCCTGATAAAAGGACCGTAGGGGAGGGTATTCTTTTGTCTTTTGTTCCACACTGCGACTGAATGTGGACAACAACGTGCTCAGTGCGGTTTCCATACGCTCGGCCTCGTAGTTCATCAAGGAGTGCATTGCGACGGCGTCCAGTTCAGGACGACCGGGCTCGTAACGCCAAGTCTCCCCACGATCCCTGACGAGTGAGATCTGAATGACGCAGTGCTCAATGAGTGTCCTCCAAGTGGTCTGCATTCGTGTCAGACACAGTGTCCGTAGACGTTTGAATTCGTAGAAAAGCTCGTCATCTCGGCCTTTGAGGTCGGTCGCCATCTTTTCCGCTCGCACTCTTGCAGCAGTGAATCCACTCTGCCCAATTTCATGGACGTCCTTGCCCGTGGTGCGGTAGCCATTTCCGATATCCCCAAAGATTCGCAACTTCTCCTCTTCCCGAGCTGTATATTGTGCCACGCGCATCTTGTGGGATTCCTCCAGACGCTCAGTCTGTTGCGAACTGGATAGCCAGCGCTGTTCCGCACGCCAAATTTGCTTATCTTCCTCTTCTCGCCTCTTCACCTCGGGCACAACGGCCTGCTCAATTGCCAGATTGACCCAGTGCCTTAGTCCTCGTCCCTTTCCACGAAGCATGATCATATTGGTTGACCCAGATCCGCTCCGATTTTCTTCAAGTTTGTAGAAGACTTTGGAACTCGACAAGTCTTGCTTGTAATGCTCGATAGCGGTTTTTATGTCCATCTTTCGTTCTCGTTTCATGACTTCTCGGAAATAAGTCTCGGCTGCCCTTTCGGCAAGCCGCCTAAAAGAGCGAAAGTTGGACTTCGAAGCTGCACTTTTCAGACTGGTTGGTGGAACTACTGCTGGCTCGTATCTTGGAGCAGGGACGATGTCCAAACCTGCATAGTGTTCTGTCAAAGACGCATCGTCCGTAGTTCGTCGATAAGTTGGCAGAGTCCCTGAATATGTCGCACGTCTCATGATCAGCTGTCTCGTCAGGGCCGCAATTTTGCACGACTTGCGGCGATGTGTTGCTGAAGTAATGTTGTAACTCCATGTCCTCGTTGCCCGCCAATGTACTCCACTAACGGCATCGGCTACTTTTGCCGCTCAAGAGAAACCCACCGCCTTTCCGGCTTTTCCGGCTCGAAAGCTGCAGCCCTCGCGCCAACTACCGTGTGCCACTGGGTGCGATGTTGTTAATTGCATCAATCATCTCGAGGAGCTTCTGCATTGCTAGTCCATCCCTCTGGACGTTCACTACCACGGACACAACGCTCAAACACACCACGTTCCACCTTTTTCAGGCTGCTTTCCATCACCGTGATTTTCTTGCTCAACTCCCGTAGTCCTTCGGTGTTTCTATTTGCATCAAGTAGTTGAAAGCGGATAGTCAGATCGCTCAAGCAAACAGCGATTTTCTTTGTATAGTCAACAGCTGCAGTTCCCGGGATCGCTAGAGCAGCAATCGCCCTTCTTGTCAGTTCACCAGTAAGATCTGCGAGTCCAAGAATGTAATCTGCAGGTGTAAGGTCCACGGGAGACACAAGAACCTGAGTTTCAGCGAGTGTTGGAACTCTTTCATACTGTATATAGAACCGCAGGGTGAGAGCTTCCACAAATTCCTGGATGCCGGGCGATATGTTGCGTTGATATCTCCACACGTTAGCGTCCTGTAGATCCTGCTGAGCAAGCTTGAGCAATTGAGAGATCTGAGATTCGTACTTCTGTACCTCTTTGGCAATCGAAGTAGGGATGATGTCCTCGGACAAATCTGAGCGTATGACAGGGACTCGAAGCAGACTAAAGATCATCTTTTTCGACAGTGCAGTAACATCGCGTGAGGTCTTGATCAGGCGTTCTCTACGATCGTAGTGGTGATCAATATCATCCTTGAAATGTTGAAATGTGGTAGTGAGATCTATTTCTGCCATACCGATTGTGAAAGTGCTTGACCTCGCTTCAGGCACAAGAGTACTGTCCTGGAAGTGAATACCAGTAATTGAATGCTTGTATTCAGCTTGACAGGTATACGTAGTATAGGTATGCACCATTACCGTGGATGTACAGCTACGGGTCATCTTCGGCGGATCTGAGTGCTTGATCAGTGCTGAACAAACAAGCTGCCACTCAATTCATCTTGAAGGCTGCCAGCTGCAGCTGAAGCATATGGCTCTAGCTCATCTTGCAGGCACCTGAGTTTGCATTTGGCTAGTATAGCCCACATGGCATGTGCAGCCATATTGGGTCTGGTCACCATCATGCAAGCGTGATGCACTAGAGCCGCGACAAGATTTGAGACCTTGGCACTGATTGTAGTATCAAAATGACTGTTTATTGCTTTCTGGAACTGGCTGTTGGCTTAGCAGTGATTCCTGGTAAGATCATCATAGAGTTGTTTGACTCTCAGGTTCCCAAAGCGGTGGAAAATTTCCGAGTACTTTGCACAGGCGAACGTGGAGAACCCAAATATCAAGGCACGACCTTTCATAGAATCGTGGAGACTTTCACCGTACAAGGAGGTGACACGGACAAGACAGGAACCGGTGGCAAACATATATTCGGAGCAGAAGAAGAACCTTTTGCTGGAGATGACATGTTCTGGCGTAATATTGATGAGGAAATGCTTGTATGTATGGCAGAGCACCCGCCTCGCAGTCAATTTTTCATTACCCTCCGGCCAAGTCCACATCTGAATGGATCTTATTGTTGTGTTGGCAAAGTCATTCGTGGTCAGCAAATCCTGGAGCAAATCAGTCAGCTGGAGGTTGATGACAACGATTGTCCAGTAGACACTGTAACCATCGCTCGATGTGGTGAGCTAGAGTACAAGGGTCCCCAACCGTCAACGAATGCCACCGGGCTCGACGACGGATCAACCATCAAGCATGGGTCGTCTGAGGAGAACAAAGAGCCAGCCGCGACAGTTCGCAAGACGCGCTCACGCGAAAGACGATCGCCATCAGCTTCGCGGACTAGACATTATAAACGAGCAAGGTCAGGGGATCATAGGCGGAAGTCGAGTTCTGGAAGACGTTCGAGCCGTTCACCACGAAGGGAAGGTGATCGTACAAGATATGAGCGCAGGAGTGATTGGCGCCCTCGTGAGAAGCAGAGAAACCAACATCGTCAATCATACGACAGGCACAACACGCTCGCGAGGACATTTGAGTCGATTAGCGGCAACGCTGATGGTGCCGCGCCAGAGATCATCTACAAAGGTCGCGGGAAAATGTTTTATCAAGCCCCAACGAAAGGCAATGACCGATCCGGTCGTCTGAATTGAGGAGTGGTCAACTGGACTAGCCTCAGGAGCTAGCTGGTATGAACGAACACGCGTGGTGCATCGCGAGCCTGCCCGTGATCAATCTGACTATCGACATCCATGGTCATTCTTGACAAGCAAGGTGCAAGACGCGAGACTTGTGCAACCAATCGAGCTTTCACACTTTTGCCTGTGCCTTGATTGACACGCATCGAATCAAGAAGATACAACACCCACACATATTCGTGTGAGACCAGTCGCCGGCCTGTCTCATTTACTGCAGGAGAACCAATGCTATTGCCCTGCAGCATGTAGGAGCGCACAACAGGCGAGGGTCAGCGAGCACTTCTGGCAGATTGAATGAATTCCTCTGCAGTGCGCGCTAGATGCACAAGAGGTCTGCAAGCATCGGTCCCGTCTAGCTAGGTGCCTACCTCCCTATGCCCCGTTCGGGACTCTCCAATAGATTGCCCTTGCAATTGGCAGCCGCAACCTTGGAACTTGACCGTATCACCCGTGTACGGCGGGACCTCGGGGAGACTCCGGGACGCTGCTGCTCAGACTTGCACGGGCGCAAATCAATTGGCTGGCCGGTGCGAGCGTCACAATCACAGAAAAGTGTTCCGCTCACTTATTGCCCGCCTGGACAGGTGCCCAACTGCAGCCTGCAGCACGCAAGGTTTGGCACGTGAAGGGAGTGCAGGTCGTGCGAGTTGGCGGTAGGGTGCTCAGGTCTTCTGTGACTGACTTGCCGGCCAATGGGGTGCGCGCGGGATCCCACTCCAGATGCAGATGAGCGGGCCGCCTTATCGGTGCCATGGATCAGCCACGCGAACAACCACCAGATTGCACCGCGTATCAATATCTGGTCTGCATATGGATCACCCACAATCTCGAAACTGACAGGCAATCTGCAGCTCGGCCGGTTCCTGGCCAGAGTCTATATATGCTACATACTCCCTGATATTCCCTGATATCAATGTGCTGCAGGTGCTTCTGCGACCAGTCTTTCATCAAACCAAGATATCTTCCTGACAGTGCTGTAACGAAGCACGGCGACACGTAATTGACAATATGGTCCAGAGTAAGGACAAGTCGATTGGGCTGCAGGAAGTGACCGATGATGCTGAGAAGGGATCCATCTCATCGCCGATACTGGTCGAAGACAGTATCGAGTTCAAGCAGCTCTTGCGAAAGATCGACCTTAGGCTTATGCCCCTGATGTGTATCATCTATGGCATACAATTCCTGGACAAGACGACACTTTCATATGCCAGTGTCATGGGTATCAAGAAGGATACGCACTTGGTCGGTAACGAATACGCCTTGTTGGGTACCATGTTCTATGTCGGTTATCTCTTCTGGGAGTACCCTACAAATTATCTTATGCAAAGATTACCACTGGCCAAGTACCTCGCAATCAACATCATCATCTGGGGAGGTGTCTTGTCTTGTACTGCAGCAGCCAGGAACTGGGCTGGGCTCATGCTTGTGAGAACGTTTCTCGGGATATTTGAGTCCACAGTGACCCCTGGGTTCGTACTCATCACAAGTCAATGGTATAGGCGAGCGGAACAACCTCTGCGCATCGGAGTTGTGAGAACAGATACATGGTCATAAGTGTCAAGCATGCTAACTCAAACAGTGGTACTCGTTCAATGGCTGGGCGCAGATATTCGGTGGTTGCGTGGCTTATGGTGTCGCGAAACACGTTGGCTCGGATCCAAATGCTGCGCTGAAGGGATGGCAAATCATCTTCATCTTTACCGGATGTCTCACTATCCTGCTTGGAATCGGAGTCTTCTTCTATTTACCCGATCGACCTTCGACTGCGCGCTGGCTCACGGAAGAAGAGAGGCTCTTGGCTGTCGAGAGGACACGATCTAATCAGCAAGCAGTTGAGAACAAGACCGTCAAGTGGTACCAATTCCGAGAAGCGCTTACGGATGTCAACACATGGTTGTATGCATTATTTTCGCTCTCAACAAACATCCCGAATGGTGCCATTACCAACTTTGGAAACATCCTCATCACCTCATTCGGTTACTCCCCACAGCAATCACTTTTGCTTGGAACGCCTGCTGGTGCCGTCGAAATTGTCTGGATACTGTTCTTTGCCTGGTTGGCCACGAGAACGAATCAGAGAATGTACACCGCCTTGCTCTCATTCGTCGTACCTCTGATCGGGCTCATCATGGTGGCATCTGCCAAACATGTCACTGGTCTCGTCGGATACTATCTCATCTATGGGTACCCTGTGGGCTCAGTCTTGATTCTGTCCCTCATCAGTGCCAACACGGCAGGATATACTAAGAAGGTCACAGTAAATGCAATCAATCTGATTGCATACTGTGTAGGAAACATTATTGGTCCGCAGACTTTTCAAGCTAAAGACTCGCCAGACTATAAACCTGCCAAAATTGCTATGGTCATCTGCTTTGGCGTGTGCATGTTGGACTTTATACTCATTCGCTATCTTGCGGTGCGAGAAAACAAGAGGAGAGATGCATTACTTGCCTCTGGCGACCTGTCTGCCGGCAAAAATTACAATGATAAAGAGGCTGGAGCACTCGACTTGACGGACAGGGAAAACCTTAGTTTCCGATATAACTTGTAGTATATTTATATGATGGTGGATATAGAATAGAAGAAATCCCAAATGAGATCCGATGTGATCAAGATTACTCGTAGTAAAACGACTTGCGACGGGTACGACAATTCACTACTCCACACTTGCAGATTGTCAATGCAATGGAAGTTCACGACACTTAAGGGCACATGTTGTGAAGCTTAAGAGAGTTGGTATAGCAGGTATCGTGCCTAGATAAGATGGATTCCGTGCATGCTATACAGTCCTTACCAGTCAATGCCCAGCTGGAGGCTTACACGTCATTGATACAACAAGCCAATAATGAAGACGATCTCGAACGAATCACATCACAAATATTGGAGGCATCAACCTCGACATCGCTCGTCGTCGCACGACCCGTCATCAATACTCTCATCGACAGGATTTCCGGTTCCGAAGGACTTTTACAATATGCGTTAAACATCATGACGCCACGGATATCGACTTTTGAGGAACAAGTCAGTCGCATCAGGGAAGCGCTGGCCTCTCGTTTCGAAGCACAGCAGGACTTTTTGGAAGCGGCCCGGGTACTGCAAGGAATCGCTCTGGAGTCTGGTCAGCGTGTCATCACGGACGAGTACCGTCTCAAGATCTTTACGCGCATCATCCGGTGTCTCTTGGAGGAGGACGAGGCCATCAGTGCCGACACGTACCTGAATCGCGCCACGCTCCTGATACACAACACCACGGACCCGGAGATTCTGCTTCACTTCAAGTTGTCGCAGGCACGCATCTTTGATGCCAAGCGGAAGTTTATCGAGGCCAGTCAAAAGTACCACGAACTTTCCTTCACCACACAGATACCCGACTCCGAGAGGGCGGCCTGTCTCGAGGCCGCAATAACGTGCGGCGTCCTCGCCCCTGCCGGACCAGCTCGGTCGCGACTCTTGGCGGTCCTGTACAAGGACGAGAGGGCGCAGACGCTGGGCAACTACAGTATCTTGGAAAAGATGTTCCTAGACCGGCTGATTCGTGCGCAAGAGGTTGACGTCTTTGCGAGGTCGTTGAAGCCGCATCAGGTGGCACTCCTGGCGGATGGCACGACGGTGCTCTCGCGCGCCATCATTGAGCACAACTTGCTCTCCGCCTCGCGTCTCTATGAAAACGTGGGCGTCAACGAGCTCGGCGAATTGTTGGGCCTCGATGCCGCTTCCGCCGAACGGTTCGCGCGCGGCATGATTGAGAGTCAACGGCTCGCGGGCGAGATTGATCAAGTCAGCGGCACGGTCGATTTTACCACGCCCACAAAGGAAGCCGGGGAAGGCACGGAAACGGAGCGCTGGGATCGCGCGATTCAGAGTCTCTTGGGTGACGTGGAAGATTGTGCTACGCAAATTGAAAAGAAGTTTCCCGAATGGTATGCGGCACAGAGCACGGCCACTGCGGCCGCCGCCGTGGTAGCTTGACGACTTTTCATCATCATGACTAATGCACGACTTTTCCCTTTGTTCTTCATTTCTTTCACACCACACATTCTACATGCTCTTGTTTTTACCCTCGAGGTCGCTGGCCATCAGTGCGGCCCCGACGACATTGGTCAATTCAAAGGCCTGTCCGACGACAGGAATGAGGCCCAACAGGACGGTGACGACGCCAAAGGCGGTGAGTGACCCGGTACGCTTCTCGACTTCCTGGGCCTTGACTTGTGCGGAGTACTGCTTGAGCTGGAAGTATCGCGCGAGAAAACGGGGTCCGGCGCGTCTTCCGTTGAGGGTGATGAAGAGGATGGTGCCGATGGCGGGGATAAAGTTGAGTGGGATGGAGATGAGGTACTTGACGAGTGCCTCTGGACTGAATCGCTGCAGGGGGGACGTCAACTTGGCCTTCATTGCCCCTCCAATCTTGCCTGCTTTGCCCCTTCCTGCTCCGCTAGACACTTCGCGTCCGGTCGACACGAGTTCCGTGTGTCCCTTGTCCAGCATCACGGTATCAAATAAGAGATCCTTGCGGTCCTCAATCAAGAGCGCGGAAAGCAAGTTGATGACGATATTCGCCTCGCTCAACACCAAGGGCACCGCGGAAACGAACCCTAACGGTCCACTGAAGAGACTGAGCGCCAGACTCTGAGGGACATAGACGGTCGCAAAGAGGACCGCAAGGACCGCCGCGGAAAGCACGAATCGCGGCAAGAGTTGTGCCTTGATGGGCCCATAGACGGATTTATTCGCGAGCGCATAGTAGATTCCTTGGATCGGGTAGAGGTACGCGTGCGATAGGATCGCGTCCCTGCCGATTTCCGCGGCCTTGATTGCCTGTGCCTTCACCTCCGCCGTCAAATCTTCCTTGTACTTGTTCGCAGACATGTCGTCACTTCAGTTATTCACTTACTTCGAAGGTTTCTGAGAGAGCAAGTATCTACCTAGGTGCAACGAGTATTTGTCGTGGAGGAAGAGTTGATACCTCGAGGGAATGCGAGGGACGTCCCAATTCCTCCAAGTTGGTGGAGAAGCGCAATGACGACGATTCCAGAAGTCAATGCGCCACCGTCACACCAGCCACACGGTTGCGCCACGGAATGACAACTTTCCGAGCTTCACAAATCGCGACTTTTTAATTCGACTAATATGATAGCTAGTCGAGCTGAGAGGACAATATCTAGCAGAATACGCTAAACAAATCCTTGGAAACCTTGATCCAGACGCAATGCTAGTCTCCCCGCAACGCCTGTACACCCCAGTCATTAGTATGCGAGCTCCCTAGCTCATAGTAAGCCTGAAATGAATAATATCGTGGCCAGTGGAGGCAAGCTGGTCGGTGATTGTGGTGGAGTCAACGCACCATAAGGCAGAGGCAGTAATACTCCGCCAAATCGCAAGGGCTTCTCTCCCGGCGATGGCGCCAAGAAGGAACTTCGACGTGGTGTGTCTGGCTCCTCATAGCTGTGCGTCAGATCGAGCGCCGGAGGTATACGTCTTTGTGGTCGATGTGGAGGCTGATGCATCTGTCCCTGATTCGGAGACGAGTCCATGCACACAGTGTCTTGTGAAGAACGGCGCCCGGCTTCTTGGGGATATGATGGACTCGTTTGGGAGTCATCTCGTGCGGTATCGCAGGGCCTCGTCGTTGAGCTTGGCCTGAGTCGTTCCTGACATTCCCGCTTCCTCCTGCGCGACTCTTGCTTGTGCATCCTATTGATCTCCCGTTGTGCCTGCTTGAGCGCGATCTCAGCCGGAGTGTCCGTCGGAAGTGTCCTACGCGTCGTCAGACTCTTCCTCCTGCTATGGCCGGCAGGAGGGTCAAGTGATGCCTGGGACATTTGAGTCGGCAAGCTGTGACGACGAGTCGCAGGCAATCTATCTTGGTCCATAAGAGGGGGGTCGTTGTCCCTACTCGGATATGAGCCAGTTGCTGAGTCTGCACTCGTTCGCGAGTACATATCAAGCATCGTGGGGCACATTACGAAGGCGATCATGTCTCAAAGCTGTGCCAAGCCGTGAGAACATGTTTGGTACATTACGACGAAATTTCCGGGGAAACGAAATTAATTTTTGAAAGAGTCGCAGTTGTCCGTCAATGTACTTCGATTCCGAATTGTACCTATCTGCCCTGTACAGCCATGATATTGTGCAGTGAACTATGGCATTGGAATGAATCTTATGAGAGAGTTATGCATTAGGCTTGGAGCGCGTCGACACGATGTCCCACGGATGTGAGAGGTGTGTCACGCCCGAAGCAGCACTGGTTCCATTGTGACCCGGCAAAAGCGGAGTCCATGTCTGCTGCGATAGCCGGACATACTTTAGCTCGGAAGTGTATTCCCAAGCATATATCGTGTGTTCGTAAGTGATTTCTCAAGCGCGAGACATCAAGCTTCACTAATCAGTGATATAGCTTGCTGCAGATATAGAATTAGTTGTCGTTTATGCATTGCCAGGTCCTGTCACGAAGCTACATCTTGAGCAGGACCTTTTTCACCTGAATGCAACTTTCGCGCATTCGCGAACGCATATCAATTTTGCTGTAAAAGCTTTTCCAAATCTGATAACCCCAAAGATGAGCCTACGGATTCGTTCCCACTGCAGCTTGCTGCCAAGACATCAGCGCAATATGTCAAAGCCTTTGCATCGAATTTACTGATGGGCTGCATGTCAAGATCATGTCCATGATGAGCAAGTACACTCTGCAGCACTAGCTAGTACGTACCATAGACAAATGAGCTGTCTCGGGGTGTAGTTGTAGAGATGTCCTCCACAGCATAGGCTAAGTTTGAATACGAGCAGAACCGAGCTAGCCCAGCGGAGTAGCCATAATGTGTAGCTGCTGTGAGGATTGTCCTTCGGGTTATTTAGTACTAGCTAGTACTCATATTCCTGCAGGTCAAGGAACTGGATCATCACCTTGTCGCCCATATTGAGGACTTCTCGAACCGCTACTTGTAGACCATGGCTTCGCAGGCTGATCTGCAACAACAATATAACAACTACAAATCCTCCTTACAACAATTGGCTGCAAAGATCGGTGATTTGGAAACTGAATCGGATGAGCACAAGCTAGTCATCGAATCCCTGGCCAAGCTGCCCGTTGATAGAAAGTGTTTCAGAATGGTCGGAGGCGTGTTGACCGAGCGGACAGTTGGAGATGTCAAACCGCTCTTGATCACGAATCAGGATGGATTGAAGAGTGTCATGGAACAACTTCTCAACAGTTACAAGGAAACAGAGGAAAAGTTCGTCAAATTCCAGAAGGACAACAAAATCAAGGTGGTTCGACAATAATACTCGCTGCCCTAGTATCACGTTTCGCACCATTGTCTGAAAAAGCCCATGCGACATGGCTAAAGGCTAAGCCTATGCATCAGCACAGGAACCCTGACAGCCATGACAAATCGGACGCGACACTATGAAGGGATCCTGTGTACGTGGTATCAGAATCGATTCTACTCAGTGCTGGATGTGCATACACAAATGGTTTCGCAATATCCGATCACAAGTCACGTTTCTAACCATGTACACCGGCTATACCTGAGGCGACTAATTGTAACAAGTTGTAACCATTCCTTCACAGCTATGTCTACGCAATTATGCCGCAAAGATGGTCCTCGAGATGGACGGCTCGCAGTTGAACTTTTGATGGGAATGACGTCGACCGAAATCGGACTGATTGCAGCGGCAAATGTCCTGCTTGGACTACTCATGACGCGTAGCCAGGTGTCCATAGCGGTATCATCATCCGCTCAAATATTTTCTAATCATACATCAATCTTGTGCCTTACAGTAGTGGTAGTACTACTGTTTCTTTCGATCCAAGTATTTGGACAAATTCACCAGGCAGATGCCAAGTCATCGTACAACTCGTTCCACACACAAAATTTGATTTCTTCGTATTGTCGTAAAGCGAAGCGTCGCGAGCACAAGAACCTACTACTTTGACAAGATTTCTTTTTCTGAGTAAGCATTGATAGCAGCAGCAGCAGCAGAAGAGACAGGACATCATCCTCACCCGCGAGTTTGAGGCGAACAGACTCTCAAAATGTCGACTACTTCCTGTCGGTACTATGAGAACAAATTGCCTGAGGTCGATGAATTGACTGTGGTGAATGTGCGGCAAATCGCCGAGATGGGAGCATACGTTCGATTGCTGGAATATGACAACACGGAGGGCATGATTTTGCTGTCTGAGCTGTCGCGTCGTCGAATCAGGTCTATTCAAAAGTTGATTCGTGTCGGACGAAACGAGGTTGTCGTTGTGCTGCGAGTAGACAAGGAAAAGGGATACATTGACTTGTCTAAAAGAAGGGTTTCTCCTGAGGATATCGCCAAATGTGAAGAGAGGTATAACAAAAGCAAAGCGGTCCACTCGATAATGCGAAATGTGGCCGATAAACACAGCATGCCGCTGGAGTCATTATACGAAAGTGTAGGCTGGCCCTTGTACCGCAAATACGGACATGCATACGATGCTTTCAAGCTTGCCATCACCCAGCCCGACACTGTCTTTGCAGACGTTACTCCCCCGAACTCTGAGATACTGAAGGACTTGCAATCACAGATTGCCCGAAGGTTAACTCCACAAGCCATCAAGATTCGTGCCGATGTCGAAGTGACCTGCTTCGGATATGAAGGAATAGATGCCATCAAGACTGCTCTGAAAGCGGCAGACAAGGTCAACACGGAAGAAAACAAAGTACAGGTCAAGCTGGTAGCGGCTCCCCTGTTTGTCGTTCTCACAAATGCGCTGGACAAGGTTGTTGGTATCAAGCTGCTAGAAGACGCAATCGCAGAAATCACAAAATCGATCAAGGAGCAAGGTGGAAACTTGGTGGTCAAGACATCTCCAAGAGCACAATCCGAGCAAGATGATCTCGAACTGCAAAAGATGATGGAGAAGGCTGAAGCAGAGAATCTTGAGGTCAGCGGAGATGAAGAAGAGGATGGAGAGGACTCGGATGCAGAGTAAAAATCAGCAGATTACGCATGAGAGGAGCTTTGCACATTCATGTCCAACAAATTTATACTTCGTTGCCGGGTAGATCTATTCGCGCATCATAACAAGTCGGAATCAAACATGCCTGAATTTGTTAGTGACAAGCCGAATACCACGATATAGAGGACGGTATGTAGCATATTGATAGCCAGCATGGTGCATGGTATTCCATCATGAATCTTGCAGACAATCTGTCTACTGTGCCTCATTCATAATGTCCCTGATTGACCAACAACAGATTGCACGGCGTCATATGCATGAAAGGGTGAAAGTTATGCGTGATGCACAATTTGAAATGCAGACCAGAACTTTCAGTTTCAAGAAGAATTGATGATCAGATTGCAAGGGAGGTCAGGCAGCTGATCAAGTTGCTGGCAATCCTCTCCACCTTCAACTCTTCCTCCACCCTCTCTTCTCCTTTCCATAGGCAACTCTTCTGCATCCAAGTCATATGAGCTTGGTAAGTAAGAGGTCTGCTGTTATTCTTCCGCAAATTTCCTGAGCACTAGCTGAGCATCAATTGTCGAGTAGTTCAGCGATGCCGCCATCCACTCCACGAACCATCACCGCGAAACAACCACGAAACGCACCATCGACGACAACCACACCCCGATCAGGCCCCGGCTTCCCATCCACACAACAATCCGCCTCCAATACACAGACATCGTCATCCGCGCGAGGGTCGGCAGCTGCGCGATTGGGTCAGGCACGTCGTCGTCATCGTAAAGTACTCAAGGACACGATTCAGGGCATCACGAGGGCGGATATCAGACGTATGGCGCGTCGTGGAGGCGTCACTCGTATCGCGGCCGGCATGTACAACGAAGCCCGGTACGCCATGAAGGACTTTATGGTGCAGGCAAGTCTTCCTTGCTTCTTATGAATACGAAATGCGTGCTAACGAATGATTAGATTATTGGAGACGCAATCGCATGTGTCGAGTTGCGAAAGGCACAGACCATGGCGTTTCAAGATGTCATTTATGCACTGAAGAGACGCGGCCATACATTGTACGGATTCGGTCCTGAGATTGCCGTCAATAAGAGACGCGCCAGTCGTCGTGCGTGAGCCGGCTTACTCTGCAGTGGAGGCAAAACGGGTTTGCTAGTGATTATCGAGTCAAGTTCATCATTCTTGTCGAGCGAAGGCCAATCTATGAAATTTTTCTTTTTATTACAGTCGAGTATATTTGTCGTGCGTGTATAGTACATATACATATATATGAAGAATGACGAAAAATATATATGACATGAAATGTATGGCTACGATATAGTGCCTCACGACTTCTCCTTCTTACTCTTATCCTTCTTCTTGGCCTGCTTCTTGGAATCCCGTTCGGCCTGCTTGATTTCCGCCGGGGTGAGGAGGAACGGGTCGTGGTCGTACTTTGCCTTCCAGATCCACTGCATCCCGGGGACCGTACTGCCGTGCGTCTCTGCTGCTTTACGGTACCAATACGCGGCTTTATATTTTTCGCGCCGTGCGAGTCCGAACCCAGTCTCATAACACCACGCGACCTCGTACATGGCGTCTCCGTCACCGAGATTCGCCGCCGTCTCGTAGTAATTGCGCGCGAGGTCCCTGTCCACGGGTACCCCCCACCCGTGACGAAAACAGTTGCCCAGCTCAAAGATGGCGAGGATCAAGTCGCCCTTCATGCGGCCCCCACCACTCATCCCGGCAGAGAGGGCGGATTCTTCCACGGCCGCGGAGTTGGAGGCCGCGCGACGCAGCCAGTGGATCGCTCGGGTTTCGTCCCGCTGTACGCCCCATCCGTGACGCAACGACAGGCCGTACATGAGTTGTGCGATCGGTAATCCTGCTCCCCTTTCTAACCCGTCGTCGTCGTCGTCGTCGTCATGCTCGTCGTCGTCGCTGCCACCGCTAGTCCTGCCTTCTGCGGCGCGCTTGAAGAGTTGCGCCGAGATTGCCAGGTTGCCGCGCTCGTGTTCGCGAATCGCGGATTGTAGGTAATCCTCCCTGCTCTGACCCTCGTGCGTAAACGTGCCGTCTTCAGCGATGACTTCCGTGCCACTCAACTTGCGCGGCCCGCGGCCTGGACGACTCGAATCCGTGCGCCGTATAGCGGCGGGGGAATTTCGTTGAGGCGAAGAGACAGATGAGGGGGAGGATGTGGTTGCAAGAGGCGCAGACACGGACCGTATAGATTTCGTGGGGGATGTCTCTATCGCTGCTGCTGATGGGTCAAGGGACTGATGAAAAGACTGCGTGACGCGCTCGACCGGCGGTAAACGAGGCGGTCCCGTGTCAAAGAAGGAATCTGTCCTCGGAATGGCAGGTGAAGGAGGACCGGCACGGGCGAGCATCGTCGCGCGCTGTTCCCATTGTGCCTCGACGTCGCCGTTGCGATCGATCGGCTGAAAGTCCGGAAGGTAGCTCGACGAGCGGCTGCGTGAGGAAAGCTGACTCGGTCGACGAATCAGTGAACTTAGCGTGCGTCTCTTTATGTTCTTTTCATTTGAGCGTGGCGGGGACGAATATTGCGCATCCGTGGGGTTGTGCTTTGAATGTTCTGACGAATGGTTCCTACTCAGTAGCGGTGCCATGTTGTTTGTCTCGGTTAGTGAAGTATCGACGTGCGAACTCGTTGTTTTGGAGAGGTGTAGGTTATTGAATGCGTCTTCATCAACATCGACTGGCTGCGGTTCGACATCTTGTGTGCCCTGCCGAAAGAGCTTGAACTCTGGCGGTGGCGGTAGTGTTTCGTTTCCGTTCGGGACGTGGTCATTTCGTTCCTGTTGCCTGATGATTTCCTTGCACTTCCTCTTCTTCAGCCTATCGATGATTGAGGGCATCTCGCGCCACTATAATTACGCAGCAGCTCGATCGCAATTCAGAAACAGAGTTGAGTATATCAATCAGTTTTGTAATTAATTAGCAAGCGACCGAGGATCGAGTGTAACAAGATTGATTGCATGTCAGCGACATCGAGCAAAGGACATCCAGCAGTAGCTATACCGGTAGCCAGGAGCAGCGACGACGACGATTCTGGATGCGGGTGGAGGGGCGATCGTGGCTGAGCTTTTTTAGGTTTTTCGTTTCGGCTCCAGTTTTCCTTTGCATTCGCATCTTGTGGTATCCTTGCTTGTTGCAGGGCATGCTCTTTCCATTCACGCAGTTTCAGGTTGAGGGTCATTACCAAGGCACAAGCACGCGTTTTTCAGTCCTCTCCCTCTTGTTTGTCTTTTTACAAAGTGGAATGTAATATATACATGTAATGTAGAGTGTAGATCTATGTACAGGCACAAGCATGTTGTAGACTATCCGTCCGCACGGGTTGCGGCATCACATCTTCCGGTGTGGTACATCTCGTCGTGATAGCTGAGGAGGCGGGAGAGGTGCAGGCGGGCGAAAGAGCAGGGGTAGAGCTTGAGGAAACGTGTCTGGTGGTACTGTTTGGCGCGGTATCTGCTTTACAGTACCAGCTCGGCCGCCTTAGCCTTTCGAGGTCGGGTACCGCGTCGTCGTACTGCGGCACACTCATGATCGGAGCCGCAAAGAGTGATGCCGCATCTGTTTCGTCATACGCAGGCACGACTTCCGGCTCCTGTATGGTGTGGCTCTTCCCGTTTGACTGAAGTTTTGGCCGCGCTCTCCTCAAATCAGCCTCGATCGTCACGGGAAAGGTGTATTGGACGGCGCGCAGGGAGCGGAATGCGGACGTGGACGACAAGCTCAGTGTCACTCGCATCTGGTACCGTCTGGACAAGAGGCAGCTTTCGAAGCTGGGAAGGCAGCTAGACGACTCGCCATCCAGCAACGTCACAGGTAATGTGATGCCCATGGTCCAGACGTGCAGCTCCGTCGGCGATGGATCCCATTGCTGTGTCCTGGAGCTGAACTCAGTGGCTAGCAGGTCGCGAGCCACGATCGGGGCCGCCTCGGGCAATGGATACTTGTTGTCATGTCGGTGCTTTGTGCGCCGGACTGTGGTTGACAGCAGGCGCAGGGACGCCTTATTGATGTCGGGTGGTGTCTGCCCGATATAGCGCAAATTGAAGTGCAATGGACTCGTCAAGGGTCCCTGCATGACCGTCGTGTAAAAAGTAGGCGATGTGGCCAGTGAGAGTGTCAGCGATCCGTGACACTTTCTGAAGAGATCCTGTATCGGCTCTGTGTAGGCCAATACAGCTTCTGCTTGCACACTCTTTTTGATGGCCGCGTCCAGTAAGTTTGTTGACGGAACGAATTGGAAGCGTCGCGAGACATGACCTAGAATCTTGTTCTCATCAAGGCACCGAAGCTCTGCACGAATAAGGTACGTCACTTGGGCATCAGCATCAGCCTCCGTCAGTGAATCTAGTCGGCCAAGCTGGTTACAGCGCCCTGTCGATGGTGGCAGGGCCAGATGAAGATAGTCCCCCACTGGACATTGCCGCGGCTGCAAAAGACTGGGTAATTGGATGGAGAATGGAGACTTGCCGAGATCGATGTCAAGGTCAATCTGTGAGCTGCGTCGAAGAAAGGGCCACTCGACGGAAACTTGTCGATACTGATGGCCCTCCCATACCGACTTTGTGAGCCGAGTGATCCCGAGTAGTTCGACAGTGAGTATAGTGGCATGGACGTCGAGATTGGCAGAATAGTCGATTGAGCCGGCAATAACATCGAGGTTGGTGTAAAAGGGTCGATCGTCAGCTAGTGCGATGGACATGACATCCTCGGGAAAGGTCGAACCACCCAGTAAGGAGGGACTAGATTGCTCGTCCTGTCCAGTGGCCTTGATGGGTAAGCTAGCCATCTGCGCGTGGTCCAAGGACCGTAGAGCCATCCTGCCGGCGTGTCAAAGTCCTGTTTGACCATCATGAAAGACGGGCCGTAGCTATCCCTTATATCTCAGAACCACAAGCTACGGGTGAGTCACCCTTGCCGGCATCAATTTTTCCTGGTGACTCAAGAAGGAATCGGCCGGCCGGCCGCCTTCGCACAATGAGGATGGCGACTTGAAGACTCATACCTGCCGCAGCGACGTATTCTCCGGTACGCGAGGGAAATCATCTTTTGGCAGGAGATCGGGGGAAAGAGCCAGAGAGCCACGGCGGGGGTCTGACCAATCGAACCTTCACCTCTGACCCCGCGGATGCGTCTGGCTGCTGCAGACGTGCAATCCATTCACCACTGGGCACGACTTTTGACGGCATGTCTGCGAAAAGGGGGGAGGGCGGACGGGACAGCAACGAATTCATCCCGAAGACACGACGTGCGCAGTTGTCCATCCGTAGGAAGTGACTCATCTGTTAGGAGTTGTGGCTTCACTTGGGCCGGCTACTTGTTCAGCCATCATCATCGCGCCCTTTTCCCTTTGCCGCGAACTGGTTGGATAGGGACGAATCACCCTGCCGCCAAGAACTCTCAGCTGTAACGCGGAGACGGGAAGTCACTTACGATTATGATTTCTGTCACAAGGTGTTTTCGAGGGCCAAACAAATGCTTGCCTAGACCTCCCAAGAACTGAGAAATATCCCGCTGTCACCGCGGCACGAGAAAAGGTGGCCGTGGTCGAGATTTCAGAAGTCTTTGTTGTATGAGTACATGCAATCAAGTCGGAAACATCATCTCTAACTTACCTTACTCACGCGATGGCCTGTCACTAATTGTCGGTGACCGCTTGACAGGTGAGCATGAGTCAGTATTTCCAAGATTGTTTGCCTTGTGTTACTTTCCCATATTCCCGCAATTAATCGATTCGCTGCTGATTTCCCTCATTCTCGCGCACGTGCCGCAGTGACTCATGATGCACGTGATAGATGATCAGTAGAAGATCAGATCAGCGGAGTCTCCGCCGCAGTCAGAGACGGGGATCCCGCTGCGGGAGTGCCTGAGCGACTTTAACCTTCGCAGGTTGTTGCTGGATTTCGTCCTGCTATAAAATAAATGTTCATCATCTAGACATTTTTTCTCTTTGTCCAAACGATATATCCGTACTGCATAATTTGTCATGGGTAAATCAAAGCCAGTAAAAGAGTCCAAGAAGGACACCAAGGCCGCCAGTGTCAAGCCAGACTCTGGAGTGTCTAAAAAGTCCTCAAAGAGTGATTCTAAAGCTCAAGCCAAGACTGCATTGAAGGCTGAAAAGTCTTCGAAAGCCGATAAAAAGTCGTCAAAGAAGGAGCCGGTTGTCGAAGCCAAGCCAGCAAAGAAGGAAAAAAAGTCAAAGAAGGCCAAGAAGGAGCCGACTCCTGAACCAGAGTCGAGCAGCGAATCCGAGTCCGAGTCGTCCGAGTCTGAATCTGACTCTGACTCTGACATGGCCGACGCTGAGCCAGTCAAGGCAGCCAAAGCTGTCGCTAAAGCCACTACGTCAGACTCATCCGACTCTGACTCTTCGGATTCAGACTCAGACTCTTCTGATTCCGACAGTGAGGAAGAGGAGAGCGCTGTAGTATCTGCAGTCAAAACTGCCACCAAGGCCGGCAAGGACATCAGAAACGCAGTCACCGAGAAGGCTCAGGATGCAAAGAAGGCCGTCGCCAAAGCCGTTGAGAATGTCCAGGCCGACTCGTCTGACTCTTCTGCATCATCATCGAGCGACTCTGACAGTGACTCTGATTCAGACTCGGAGGAGGAGGAGAAGACAACTTCTGCACCCGCCAAGAAAGCGGCCGCAGCCGACTCATCCGATGATTCATCCGATGCCTCTTCGGATTCTGACTCTGACTCTTCATCCGATGACGAGGAAGAGGAAAAGAAGCCAGCAGCCAACAAGCGCAAGGCCGAAGAGTCGACGGAAGCACCAGCGGCAAAGAAGCCAGCAGCAGCAGCAGCATCCAACGAGTCCGCTGAATCGAGCACCATCTTTGTGGGCCGCCTGTCATGGAACATTGACGACGAATGGTTGGGCAAGGAATTCGAGAGTTACGGCACCGTCCTCTCGTCGCGCGTGGTGATGGACCGCGCGACCGGAAAATCAAAGGGTTTCGGGTACGTGGAATTCGACAACCCGGCCTCCGCCAAAAAGGCACTCGAAATGTCGGGCAAGGAGATTGATGGCCGACCAGTCAACGTCGACATTTCCACCCCGCGACCCGCACAAAACAATAATAATGCCGCTCGTGCATCGGCGCACGGCGACGTCCAGTCCCCTCCTTCTTCCGTCGTCTTTATCGGCAACCTCTCCTTCGAAGCCGACGAAAATGCCGTCTACGAAGCATTCGGCGAGTGCGGCGAGATTCAATCCGTCCGTCTCCCTACCGACCGCGAAACCGGTGCCCCGAAAGGGTTCGGGTACGTCCAATTCTCCTCCGTCGACGGCGCGAAAGCCATGGTCGCCATGAATGGACATTATATCGGTGGACGACCCGTCCGTCTCGATTTCAGTCAACCCCGTGACGATTCCAACGGCGGCGGTCGTGGAGGATTCGGCGGTGGTCGAGGAGGTGGTGGTCGAGGTGGATTTGGCGGTGGCCGTGGAGGTGGACGAGGTGGTGGTCGAGGAGGATTCGGCGGCGGCGATCGGGGTGGTCGAGGAGGCGGCCGAATGTCTGGTGGTGCGAGACAATCCGGCGGCGCGCAAGAGTTCAAGGGCACCAAGGTGTCTTTCGACTAGACTGCGCAAAGACGACGAAAAGAGAGGCTCAATGTGGATACCTGAGGGCATGAAACCTAATCACGATGGGAGATATTTTGAGTACCTTATTTGGCAATGACGGCACGAGAAAAGAGGTTTAATGTTTTTGAGTTTGACGGCTTATCTTTTTGGAGACTTATCGAGGGCGCTTCAGGATCTGCACTTTTCCATACGGAGAAAGGTAGGTTGACGGAGCAATCCAAGAGACAACGAGAAAAGGGGAAGATGAGACGAATCACAGAGGGCCATTATTCGGGTTGTCGGCACTTCCATATGGGTATCTGAGGGCTCTTGAGTATGCTAATCTGAGGGCTTCATGAACTCGAGTTTTTCATGACGAGCGAGTACCAGTAATTTTAGATCTTAGCGTAGAGAAATTTCCATGCCTTTTGCATTTTGCATTTTGTGATTGCCCAGAACGAGTAGCAGTCAAACCCGTTGGTAACCAATAACCTTTGCAGCATTATTTTCGCACAGCTGTGTGATACTACATTGCCCAAATGATCAATGCCCACATGCATAACATTGTCTGGTCTCACTTGTTTCGGAATTGCTTCTCCAACTGCTTGGCGATGGTGGTTTTTTGGATATTGCTTGATCCCTCGTAAATTGAGCCAATCATTGAGTCTCTCCAGTACTTCTCGAATGGATACTCTCTCGTGAAACCGACGCCACCCATCCACTCTATAGCCTTGCCACTGACCCGCTGTGCTACTTGCGAGGCATACAGTTTGGCCATGGCAGCCTCTTTGACGAACGGTTTGTTGGCCTCCTTCAACCTCGATGCATTGTAAGTCAACAGTCGTGCTGCCTCAATCTCGACGGCGGCTTCAGCGAATTGATGTTGCATACCCTGGAAATCTCCAATGTACTGGCCGAATTGCTTCCTGTCATTGAAACAATAGTCGAGTGCCTTGTCCATAGCTCCCATAGCTAAACCGGTCATCTGGGCAGCAATACCGATTCGGCCTTCATTGAGTATGCCAATAGCAATTTTATATCCCTCGCCTTCTTTTCCAATGAGGTTAGACTTCGGAATGAACAAGTCGTCAAAGTGGATAGCAGCAGTTGAGGAGGCCCTGATACCAAGCTTGATCTCCTTCTTAGCAATCTTCACACCCCATTCTTTCTCTGCTAAGAATGCCGTGATTCCCTTGTAACCCTTGCTCGGATCGAGGTTGGCAAAGACGATGAAGAGTTCGGCTTCACCACCATTAGTAATCCACATCTTAGAGCCGTTGATGATGTAGTCGCCGTCAGCATTCTTCTTGGCAGACGTCTTCAAAGCGAATGCATCAGAGCCAGAAACTGGTTCAGACAGCGCAAAAGAACCGAGCTTCTCGTTTGCGAGGACAGGAAGATACTTTTCTTGCAGTTCTTGGGAGCCATACTTTCGCAAGACGGTGTTGACCAAAGTGTTGTGGACGTCACAGAGTACCGAAACCGAGGGATCGACTCTGGCCAATTCTTCAACGGCGACGATGGCGGAAGTGAAGGATGCTCCAGCTCCACCTTGCTCCGTCGAAGTCTCGATACCCATCAACTATGTAGTTGTCAGCACTTGTGCAGAGATGCGCACACCGGTCGATGCTCGGTTGTCCTTACACCAAGATCTATGACTGTTCAGCTCGGATTCAACAGAACATTTGCAATGGACTCACCATACAAGCCTTTTATGATGGTGGGATCCATCTTTTCATTCTCGTCCATCTCGCGCACTTTTGGCTCAATGACATCCTTTGCGAATTTGGCGACTGTTGGTCATTAGTCACTGACGGTCCGCACAGGTCGAGAGAACGGGATCGACTGACCAGACTCTCTCATCATCTCCTCTTCCTCTGTAAGAACGAGGAGTGGACCAGGTGAGTAGACATCTTCATCCGCTCGCCTGGGACTAGTGGATGTAAAGAGGCGAGATGTGTTGACAGTGGGCCTGGCGCAGGAATGTCCAATAGCTGGACGAAGCAGAGACGCAGATCGTCGTGCTATCAGGAAAGCTTTCGACATTGCCGTTCTTCTTACTGCGACACGAGAGAGGCGTATGAACAGGCTCAGGGAAATGTACTTGATGTGAAGGAGCACAACAAAGCATGAGAAGGCAAGTCTCAATCCACTGTGCTCCACGCCGGGGTAAGCTAAAAGCGGGAGGCGATCAGCTTGCACATGTGCCAGCAGCTCTCCCGAATAGCTCCCGGTGGCCGAGGCGCGGGATTGATGCAGACATGTGCCAGCACAAATTTCGTGCTCGTCCATCGCACGCGTACGGGACAATAAAACTTTAAGCTTGGTGAGTCACGCTTGCAGAGGTCGACGTGGACTTTAACTATGCTGGAAGCCATTATTATTGTTTCATACTCTTACAAGGAGATATGCATGCTATTAACGAGATATGATGACGCCCTTCGCAGAATGCTTTGAGAATGCTTTGCATAGTGTACATGATGTAGGAGAGAGGCTAGTAGTCCACTGCCCAACCGTTGTGCTTGAGAAAGTCCTCACACGCGTCCCGCAGACTAATGTTGTCGAAGATCTTGCTCGCAATCAACGGTTCTCGCGTCATTGGATCGAAGGGATTGTGTTTGAGGTGCTGCAGGACCGCAGTCCTCTCGTAGCTGCGGCCAGACGGCGTGATGACCGGGTCGGAGAAGATTGAGAGGGAAATGGGGCAGACAAAGTAGTCCGGCACTTCGCGCACCCGGAAGCGCTCGTCAGATCGCTGCAGCAGGTGCTCGAGGCTCGTCCGACTCTCTTCCGCGCGAGCGTTCGCCATCTCTGCGCGACTCTCGTCCTCGCCCGCAGTCTGCAGCTGCCACAGACGCTCAGACTCGATGAGTCCTCTCAGACGTTCTGCTAGCGCACCTTCCTCCTCCAGCCGCTTCTTCTCCGAGCGTGCCCAGCGCTGCTTGCGTGCATCCATCAGCGCGTCCTTGATGTCAAAGATGGACGCATTCTTCTCCCGAATGGCTGTCCTGTATGCCTTGACGAGCGAGGTGTATGCCTCGTTGGGACGGCCTAGCTCGAGTTGGGCCTGTCCAATGTAGTAGTTGGCCTTCATGAACGTGACGTCTTGAGCGGTGAGCAGGTCCAGGGCACGCTGGCAGTCACCGATGACATTCTCCAGATCGTCCGCATCCTTGTGGCATTTGAGTCGGCAGAGCGCTCGATTGGTGAAATAGGTTGGTACACGCCCATTACTCTTGGTGATGGCTTGTGTATATGAGGTCATGGCCTTTTCATACTTGCCATCCTTGAAGGCTGCATTGCCATCAAGCTTAAGCGCTTCGGCACTCTTGTACTGGCAGCCACTCATGAATATTGTACAGTCTGTGTTCAAATGTCAAGAATGAATAGATTGATGTTTATCATGGGACGAGAAGGGATATAGGGACGAAACACAGATAGGACTCTGAAGCCTGCATTAGACTAATGCTCAGACTATCTCTTTGTGCTGTAGAAAGCTCCAGTGGTTACAATTGACATGATGATGACAAAGCCACGGAATAGGGAACTTTCTGGAATTTCCCCAAATGGCGCATTCACACTAACTGCGCGGCAATTGCAGGGTGCACCGAATAGAGAGAATTTGACGATGCAGCGCTGCGCCATTGTGCCTCAAAAGCTAAATTACTTGTCGCGCGAGCTCACATATACCAATGCTTGTGTACCTCTCACCTCTCAAGATCATTATTGCAATTGCAAGGGAACGTGTTAAACCAGCGACATCATAGACTAGACAGCTGCCTGTGCATGCACGGTACAAGCAATCAGCAGAGCCCAAAGTTAGACGCGCACAACCATCGGAACACGGCAAGGATTCCCTTCCGCAGCGGACCTCGGGAGACAGCGGAGGCCGATCACGATCCGAGATTCACCTGATGACTTACTAATTGCCAATGCAACAAAATGCTCTAATAGGCGCACAGGGAGAACTGGACGTATATATCGTGCCTACTCCCACTTCACTGCCACTGGCCAATTCCTTGCTGCGTGTAGACCACTCAGACTCAATACAGAAGATGGCTTGCGGTGTCGTACTACAGTCGTAGTCATGTTTTCTACAATCGACAATAGAACAGGCAGCATAAATGAGCATAGGCACAATCCCGCCATATATGCTCGAATCAAGTGGTCTTTTTAACACATCTCTTCAAATGTCAATATAGCATGGACATTCAAGCACAACAAATGTCGGTCAAGCATGGTCCTCGACAATCCATACTGGTTCACAGCTCGAGAGCTCGGTCATAGCACGTCAGGATCGCGAAAACAGGACTTGTGCATGCGTATGAAGCCATCCACGTTCATCGAATGGCTCGAAAAGAACGTCCTGATTTCGCAATTCTGGTGTTCCTGGCAGACACTCCTGTAACAGCTGCAACAGCTGCATTCAAAAAAGATAAATCGTGCTGTGATTCCTCAAAATACCGACGCAACCTCAAGACATCATGCTTCGGAGATGTGCGTCGGGAAGACTACTCCTAAGAACAACCCAGGAATGCGTTTTCTTTTTGTGTCAGTCTCCCGAATTCAAATGCAGCCCTGCTAACAATGAACCAGACTTTGCAAAAGATCCCGATACTGATGAGGCAATCTTTTGCTCAAAAACGCGTACTAGAGATCTCTCCTGACCAGAATCGCTACGTCTCCGAGAGCATTTCCAAGTCAAACGAATGGAATACGAAGAAGTTTTGGCATCGGCTGGCAATTATCGAATACGAGCTTTGAAGTGGACACAGTGGCTGCTTGTGGGGAACTTTTCGAAGCGCACAAGCTTCGACGATTGGCTCTCGAATGTTGGAGAAATCTAGAGGCTCGCGTCTGCACCGCCTTGCTTGAATTGACAGTGGCACAATCCACTTACAACAACGCCTTTCAGTCCATGGGGTTTTCCTGTTTCCAAATTGACAGTCAAGATTCAGCTCACGAACGCGACTATCCACAATGGCGGTGATGATGGAGCTTTCTGAACAGCTTCACAAGCGACGACTTCGTTTGGGAGCCACATGACATCTATTGCAACGCACATATGCAAGTTTCGAGCTCGCATTCTTTTTGGTGGGATGTCCCTCCAATGCGCCTTCAAACTTGGCCGCCCCAGCCAAGACTCCGGTATGCAGTCTAGGCCCACCTCAACTAATGGTCTTTCATGGCCCTTGCTCCACAGCTCTTATTCACGACAAGGCGATTGTCGCCCAACAGAAAACATTGTCAAATCAGTGAATCATTAAGTCAAAGGCATCTACAAATCGAATTCGCACGTTGCCGCGACCTAGTGGCTCTGGTTGTTCGTGTCTGGCATGGACACGAAGGCATCTCCATTTCGCACTCTCGCGACGATTCTTATCGCTTTCTTCGGACTGATTTGTTTGCTATGCTATGTTGCACCGCAACCTTTCGATATGCTCATACCCGAGTCCACTTTTGCTGCTGCTCAGAGCCAGCAGGATCTATCATTCGTCACACAACAAAAACGCCAGTCTCTGGTAGTCGCTGAGGACGACTCGAAAATGCTCATCACTGGCGGGCTAGACAGTAAAGCACCCTCGTGGGTATCAAAATTGCCGTGCGACATGGGTGCGACATATTTCCCGGTCTTGGCTGCAGATTCAAATTATGTGAACAAAGGCCACGAAGCAATGTTTTACTTGCGATACATTGTGGACAATTTCGACGCGCTCCCGAGGTACATGGTCTTTGTGCACGATCACAAACGCGCGTGGCACAACAGCGATTCGACGGATCGCTCGATCGTGCATCTCTTGACAGACGTGCAATGGTCCTTTGTCGAACAAGAGGGATTCGTCAACTTGCGCTGCCAGCGTAAGCCGAATTGTCCAAGCATTCTGGCACTCCAGGGCTTTGTCCGGGCTGGCAAGATGGAGACCTTTTTCGAGGAAGCCTGGGTCGAAGTCTTTCAGGACGAGTTTGGACCCCTGGGCCAAATCGCCGCGACGTGCTGCGCACAATTTGCAGTGAGTCGCGCCGCCGTCCGTCTCCGCTCGCTCGCGTTTTACCGCAACCTCATTCGCTGGCTCGAGGAATCCGACGGGACGGACTGGCAGTTGGGTCGTGTGCTGGAATATACCTGGCACATCATCTTTGGCAAGAGTCTCATCCATTGTCCTGACGTGGACGTCTGTCGATCAAATCTGTACGGCTACCACCCGGAATTGTTCTGAATAATTCCACCCTCACCATCAAAAGTCGAACATAAAAGGACCAACTACTATCATTCGTCATCATCATCTTCATCATCATGATCATTTGTGCAGCATCATTTTCGGGGGAGCATCGAGCGCGAGGGGACGAGGGAAGGGGTAAAGAGGAAAGAGCAAGAGGAGAGGGTCGGAGGAAAGGGCACGAAGAAAGGGTCAGCACAAAGGGAAACAATTGTACCATTAGAAGGCATTGATTCAGCAACAAACTTTATATGTATAACATTAGTGGCAGGGCCGCTCATTCATTATTCTATAGATACTTTATCATCTTTTTTCACTTCTATCATTGTTCTCATTTCATTAAATCATGCATATGTCTATATCTGTATGATCAGGTCTAATTCAACCACGTAGGTTGAATCTTGCTCGCGACATCAATGTACTCCTGGAACCGTTCCCGCGTCTCTGGCGTGTGCGTCCAAAAGAGCCGCCACCGAACATCGTTACCTGGGGCAGTCGACGTCGACGTCGGCGGAATGACTAGTGTGCCTCGGGCGCGCTCAAAGTACCACTTATTCACCGGATTCTCCTCCCTACTGCGCCACGTCAATTCCTGCGGAAAGAGTCGCGTCATGGCGTTGAAGAGAATGTCCGCTACCCCACCGGCGCCTTGCTTTGCGCGCAAGACGGCGAATTTATCGAGATACGGGACCGCCGGACTTTCACTCAAGATGGAGGAGGGAGAAGAGTCAGGAGAGGACGAAGAGGAAGAGGATGGGTGTTCGGCGGTGATGATGGCCGCGCCCTCATAGTCGCCCGCGACGATGACGGCCTCCACCGAGTCGCCCAGTCGTGCGAGGTACGCCTCGACGTCCAATCGTCGTCCGAAGGAATCGTCAATGAGCGCCACGAGTTTGTCGAGGTTGATTTTGAGGGAACGCAGGGAGATGTTGCGGTGAATGGTGACGGGCACGCCTTTGCGGAGGATCGTGGTGACGGTGGTCGGTGTGCGCGACCCGGAGACTGGCAGCGATGGCGAGAACATGGGTTTGTCGGTGAGGAGATTGTAGATGAGTGGGTGCTGCGTGCCTTGCACCGAGCCCGCAATGTCTGGTGTCGTGACTACCGCCGACGCGCTCTCCGTCAGCTGTTCCAGGCAGACACGACAAGTGTCCAGATTCCGCAGGTGTCTGTCGGCAATGTCTGGCGAGGACAGAGTCGCCAGCTCACGCTGCAATTGCAGCGCCTCTTGATCCAGGTTGATAAAGACATGACTACCCTTTTTCCGTTGTGGTGACAGGATGCCGCCGACCTTGTCAATGATGATTAATTTGTCAATGATGAAAGCTGAACGATTCAGATCTCTCTGAAATGGCACATTAGCAGGCTTTTTGCCGAACGCCTTGCAGAGGGCCTTCATGGCAGAGTCCGCCGTGATGGTCGTCTTTTTCCCACGCTGATCGACAGCCAATGTGCGGATGATGGGAATTTGACGTCGACAGACTGGTGCCTTGAGAGTACGCGTGTCGTAGATCGAAACGATCCGTTTCTTGTGCATCGTCTTGTGTACTGATGGGTCTACGCGCAAGTCGAAAAGTCCCTCACTGATTGGCCGGGCCTCCAAATCAATGGATTGCAGTATGGCCGCCAATCTCTCGACTTGCTTCGAGTGCCCGACTGCATTCTCCTCCTTGCCAGCGTCGACAATGACCACGGGCTGTAGACCTAGCCTGTGTAATTGTGCCAGAGTCTCCGCAATGCGTTTCAACTGCTCGGTGCTAGTGTCTGGTGCATCACGAATCGTGATGAGTGCGACTCGGATTGGACTTGCTTTGACAAGCGAAGGTTCAACATCGATCAACGCACCATCCTCAGCACCGAAGAATTCACTGAGAGTCTCAGACTCCTTGACCTTGATGACTTTTGCTTTGCTATAAGGCTTCTGATACTTTTCGATATATGCTTTGGCATCTCTCTTTGTAGCTGTCGCTGCCAAGACCGTCAAGAAGAATGTTCGATTTAGCTGAGTCTCTGCGTATGACGGCTTGTGATGCGTGACGATGCTTCTGACGTGCCTTGCAGCATGCCGAAATGTCGTTGTCGATTGCATGTGCTCGTTCAGTGCCCAAAGGCTAAGATGCCTCGTGTGTTTGCTCCTCTCGTGCTGCTGACTGTCAGAGATTCAGCCTTGCATCATGAACTAAGCCATTGCCTGCTTGTCTGCATACATTTCATCATGCAGCTGACGTGCTTGTCATGTAGCACTTGTAGTGTGAACAGAAATCTACGAGTACTGAGTTGGGGCCGAGACCTCGGATCTGTGGCTTGTGATACGAACTTTGAAATTTGTGGTTTCTTGCATCTCTCGTAGACTCATGGTATACAAATCTAGTCATGCAGCAATCCTGGCACGATACACCACAGATGAGTTGTTCTGATCTCGAAGCAACCAGTGCGAAGCTGAGATTTTCGCCTGAGGGCACTCATGGACAAGTATGATGATAACGCAGGCTTGTCCAAGATCCTGTAACAATTGAATTGCACTTCGTCCTACGGAATTCATCATATCGACATTCACTTTCAATTGCATCCTATCGCACCGGCACTTCTAGCATCTCATATACTCGTCTATGGCCCTCCCTAGAGAACTCCAGTCGACCTTTCTCCCCTCGGAACTTGCCTTTATCGCGGAAAACGAAATCATCAGCATCATCCCACGCCAACAACTCGACCAACTCGACCTGATTGGCGGCACCATTCCGCGCATGAGACCGCCGCAACGCAGCAACGTTCCTCTCTGGCTCGCGCTCCTCCTCAAGAAACAACGCCGCGCTACCATCGTCACCCCGTCCTGGCTGTCCGTGGAAGAACTCTCCGCGCGCCTCGAAGAAGAAAAACGCATCTCACCAAGCACCGGTGAAACATCTGGGTTTTCCGCCTTACCCTTCCACTGGATCGCCCTCTCCGACGCGATCCTCGACAGCGCACCCGACGACGTTCCCGAAATCGACACTGTCCGCCGCTTACTCCGCGACCTCCGCGAGACCCGTCAGGCCAAGGCCCGCGACGGACTCGAGGTCCTCGAACCCGGACGACCCTTGCACATGGACAATATCGGAGCCACGGAAATCAATGAGATCCGGCCCATCTTTACGGGTGCCATGAACCTCCTCACTCAACTCCACGAGACCAGACCCGATGACGACGACGTCGACGATGATGATCGAGTCATGCGCGACGGAAATCAAGATGACGACGACGACAGCGACGGGTGATCAGGATCAAGGTTCAAATGTAATCGTCAGATATTTTCAAAGACGCACATGAAATACCACGGGGCGAGTAGGGACGGGCGAGTAACGAGTATTATATGCAGGCCACTATCTCGCTCTTATGGAGCCTTAAGAATCCATCTACCTCAGGCGGCTCAATCGAGCAGAATCGACACGAAAAGGGACCACCGCGGAACGTCCCGTAACCAACATCTGAGCACGACTGCACTATCGTCATTGTCTATTGGACCGGCACATGCAGTCTTGTTAAAGTTACGCACGAATCGTGATTAGCAAAAATTATTCGATACGGTATGCCGGCTCCGCTCACGGCTCCACGCCAAAATAATAGATGAGGAAAAAAGCATCAAAAGTCGCATTCTATACTGTACATATACCATAGACACTACATATACTTCTAATCACATAAATCCTCAGATATATGTGAAAATATATACATACATATATGTACGAGCAGTCTATGGAGCAGGGACGATTTAGCAGAGCAAGAAGGACGGAAAAAGGACAATTAATTCGTTTGGGCCAAGACGTCGCGCACGGCGTCGCGAAACATGCCCGTCAACTTGTACACCTCCGTGACGACAGGCATCTCCGGCTCCCCGTACCGCCGCGACAGACGGTGCGCCGCCCGACTCTTGCGCCGCCTCATCTCGGCCTCGAGCGGGTCGAGGTCGTCAATCTCTTCCTCCAACTCTTCCTCGCCGTCAGAGTCCTCGTAGAGCAGGTCGTCGAGGTCGCCCTGATCCAGTCCAAAGTCTGCGCCCGATAGTGCGCCGATCGACGTAGCGGGCGCCTCGTTCACGGTATTCTCGTCCGCCGCCATGCGTTTCCGCAGTCGCTCTTGGCGCCAAACCTTCATCTTGCCATTCCACTTGATGCAGGCGTCGATTTCCGACACGGCCAAGTCGCGGTCCAGGCCCGGGCACGTCCGAAACATGGTTTCCAGATCCAAGTGCTTCGCCGCGCCTTCGCGCAGAAACGTGAGGATGAGTTCCACCCACGACATGAGGCCGTCAAAGAGGCCGTCGTCATGGACGTGCGCCTCGTGCACAAAGTGAAAGAAGCTATTCTGATGGCGGCCGGTCAAGTCAATGAAGGTCTGTACCAGGGCATTCGGATTCGTGCTGAGGTCCTGCTCTTCCGCCTTGTTGACGGTCTGGATCGTGTCTTCCACGAATTTCGAAAAGTCCATGATTGAGTTGTGGATGCTCGCGGCCTTGTAGACTCGCGCCAGCGGCTCGTAGAATATCCCGACAATGTCCTTCAGCAGATTTGACGTTGCACCATCAAAGAGCAGCTCCGTCATCTGCTCCTTGTCCCTCTGCCTCGTGTAGAGCTTCAGCAATTGTGAAAAGTATCCATACATTTGAGCGTCCTTCAGACTATACTTGGCACCACCTTCGAGTGCCGCAATCCATGCCGCATTAGCCAAAAACACCTTGGAAATCTGGTGGCCACTGAGCTTTGGACCGACATCGACATCCTCATTCCGCATCAAGGAGACGAGCAGATCTACATCATCTTCTTGAGCCAGTAGCCGTATGACAGCCTGCTGATCCTCGCGTGCGTGAACAAATGCTTTGATCTTGTCGCACAGCCCAGTGTCATCGACCTTGACTCGAAGCGCCTCGATGGCACTGTTGATTTCCCTAATCTCCTCAACCAAAGTGGAGGAAAACATTCTCTGAAACAACGAAGCACGACCGAACGGGGTCGCCAGGAAGAGATCGATGCCGGCTCGCATCATGGTCATCGGATTGCTGAACCTAATGATATTCTTGAGCATGCTGTACGGAAACAGGCTGTGGACTTTTTTCGCCTGGGCAAACATCTCCGAGGAGTTGTCATCTGCCACGAAGAGTTGATACAGTGTCGCTGCAACTTCGATACGACCCCACTCGATGACTTTGATGTATTGCTCGGGGAGGTCTTCCACACGATCGCACTCTCGAATGGCACCGAAAATCTTGCTGAGTCCATTCTCCTGAATGAGTTGCCGCTTGAAGATATCCATCTGCGCATCGAGCTCCTTGGCGCGCTCTCTGGCAACCTCGAGAAACTTGAGCTGTTCGTCGTGCCGTAGATTATCGAGATCTCTGCGATTCCGACAATCTCTAATCTCCTCCTCCGAGAGCTTGATGCGATTGTCGAGCAAAAAGTGTCTCAGCGAAGTCGATTGTGCAATTTGTGCATCCTGCAACAACCTTCTGAGGAATGAGCGAAGCGTCAAGCGTTGCTTCTCCCGGGGTATGCGCAGGGTTTCACCACTCGCCTTGGTCGGGGCTGTATCGTCATCGGCCGACTCGCCAGAATCCTCCTCCATCGATGTTCTTGCGGCGGCGCCGAAGCCGAAAGTCGGCAGTGAAGGTATGTAACTGGCGGCCGTGGCCGGTGCCTTGTTCTTCATCGGTAGTCGGGGAATCTGCTTGCCTGGGAATTCTTCCTTGAGACTTGTATGCAGCTTTTTAAAGGCCCCATATCGTCGTGCGACGTCAATGTCCTCCATGCCCTTTCGCTTCGTCCTGACGAGGAACTCGGAGTGGTGCTCGCGCCGTCTCATCTTGTGGGTCTTTTGCATGGTGCGCACCCCGGCGACGTTGACATCGAAGCCATTGATGAAGTGTCCTTCCGTGACGTTGATGTCCAGATTCTTGACACTCTCGGCACTTCGCCTTTCGGCCTCGTCGACCGTGATGGACTCTTCCTCCCCGGCATGTAGTCCCGAGTTCATCAACAAGACGAGCATCGACTTTATCCTCGCCGCCAACTTTGCACGCTTCGAGGACTCTGCACGATCCTCCGACGAGGATATGCGCTTACTCGCGAAAGCCTGGAAAAATACCTGGACCTTGTCCCTCCAAAAGACCTCCTGATCAGTCTTTAGCAAGAATGGAAACGTGCAGACGAATTTGAGAAAGACGAAGCGCAGGATCGGCAGGCTTGTGTTTGTGCCATCGATGACGGTATTCGAAGTCTGCCTAAACGGAGCGCCAAAGTTCTCCAGTGGTCTAGTCTCATTGAGACTCGCAATCTCCTCGTCAATGATTCGCGTGAGCAGTAATTTCTTCAGGTAGTGCCGTCTCTTTGAATCGTGCAGTGATTCATCGCTGCTGCCATTCGATGTGGCATGGACATCTGAAGTCGAACTCAACTGTAGAGCAGCCATCGAGGTGCCGAAATCACCTGGTGGTTGCATGACCGAGGTGAGTGTAACGAGCAAAGGTCAAAGACTTATAGCGAGGACACCGACAGCAGCATCAGCATGACAGAGACGACCGTGTCTGTGATTTGTAAAGACCAGCTAGCTAAGAGCAACCGGCATCCATTGCACGGCTGAAGAAGAACTTTGGAAGTCAAGACCCGGGCAGCGCGGGCTCTCGATGACCCGGTGGTGGTGGTGTTGCAGCTGTGGCTTGGTCCCGCGGTTGTGCGCGCTCTCGACGCAGGTTCCAGCCTTTTCAAACTGTAGGTACCGGTAGGTATACGTATACCTAGCCTGGTCACCGAATCGGTGCTGGTGCGTCACGGAGCGCTGGTCCGGTCTCATGCAGGTGTTTCATACACCTGCAGTCGTTTCACTCGAGCATCTTGCTCTATGGTCAAGGAACAAGGAACATCCGATTAAGCATAAGGATATGTGTTACATTACAGGAAGAAATATTATATGTACATCAAATTTTCGAACGTCCCACATGCACGCCTAGGCTGTCGCGTGAAAAACAACTAGCGTCATTTGTAATTCTATCACATTAAATCGTTCATCATCATCATCATCATCATCAGCGGCAAGGCCGCCTGCCCGCACATCTGGCAAGACTACGAGCAGAGAGTTTGCCATTTTCTCCAATCTAGACGCGGCTGCTCTTTCTACCCTTGAAGACGTTGCGAATCTTCAAAAACTTGGGCGGATGAAAGGTTGTCGCTGTGGTAGTACCATAACTGCCCTGATTATTGCTGGTATTGGTGTGGATGCTTGTACTGGAATTGGCGCTCGTGTTGGTGCGCTGGGGACTGGCTTTTCGTGACGAAATGGAGTTTCGTGAGATTGAGATGAGTGAGACTGACCTCGAGGAACCGAGCAGAGGCGAGTCAAAAGACATTCTCCTCAGCACTGGGGTTTCTGCTTGTGAAGCGGTCTGACCACGGCCTGACGATGGTGAGGGCGGAAAAGAATGAGCCCGGCGCTGGTGGAGCATAGATGAGGGATGTATCGCAGGACAGACGACGTGCTGCACCGCCTTGTGGACCTTGCTCATGGTGGATGCACGTCGAAGGCCGTCTGGAATCTGAATTACCGTGTCAGACTGGACTTGAGTCGTTCGCTCGATTCTTGAGGTTCTCGAGACAAAATTGCTCTTGGCTTTGAGAGATCTCGTTCGCGGCTTGGTTGTCGTCTCGACAGGCGATTCGCCCACTTTCGATGTGCTTGTCAGACCGACGCCGACGCTGGCAATGAGGAAGGGATAGACGGCCAAGGGTGAGAGCAAGGCCAACGCCGTGCCCCGTGCTAGCTGTGCCAGACTGATGCTATCCTGCCTCAGAGTTGCCCACAACAGGTAGATAGCAATGACGAGAGTGTAGAGGTTTCCCAAGTATCTTGTCGACATCTCCACCGAGTTCTCCTTGGCGGACATTTTTGTAATTGCTTGACTCATGCGGAGAGCGAAGCGAAGTGATGCTTGCAGCACCGGACACAGGACTGATTGTGGAGAAGAGCCTTTGTTTGCTGCTGAGCAGAGAGCAAACTGAATCATAGAAAGCGTCTATGAGTTGAGCACGTCGATGGTGCGTCTCTGTTCTAGTGACTGTCCCAAATAAATTGAGACTTGGAAAGTAGTTTGTTTTTGTGGGGCACTTTTTTATGTTCACACTTTCCGAGAGACAATGTTTTTCTTGATGGAACTTTGTTGTGTGCAGGTCTGTGAGATATGATATGAAGATAGAGAAAGAGAGAGCAAAAGCAGACGAGGGAGAGAGGATCAGGTGGTTTTAATACGTGGTAGGGAAGAGCCAAAGCTCGGGGGGCTGACTTGTGATGACTGAGCGTGTTTATCGGCGCACGCAAGCTCCAGCGACCCGATCAAATCGTCCCAGAAAGCAGGTGGAAAGTTGCAGAAGGGAGGAAGGGAAGGGAAGGATTACCGATCCACCGCGGGCCCCGCAAGCCACAAACACGTCGGGTCCGATGTCGGTCCCCGCGAGCAGCTTCCAAGGTTGTGTAGCTTTGTATGCAGGGCTGGTGCTGGCACTGGTTCACCTGGGCATTCCCGCGGCCCTTTGAGGCTTCTCTGAATCTTGTGACTCACATATCTGGTGAGATTGTGGGCTGTGAACTACCAATCACCTTCCTGCGATCCATGCAGCTCGTCTCTTGTCCTTCTGCTTGTTGCTCTTCTTACAAATGTCCATGCATCGAAAATTTGCACAGTCTCGACATTCCGCATTCAGCTGCTGAATCGGCCGGTCTGTGCATTTCGAGTCCTTCCGTGCACATGTATGCTTGTGACTCATGTCATCTTGCAATTGTGGTGAAGACACCTTTCAGCCTGCTGATGCATGTATGATTGCACACAGCTGCAATTGCAACGCAAAGATTCAAGCTCGAAATTTTGCTGTCTGCAGCTGCTGATCGTGGAGAAGTGATGAGCGCAACGTTCACGCCAAAACTAGAGTTTCAGCCTTTAGCTTGCCCTGTAATCATTACCTACCTTACCGTGTCCAAAGTGCAGGTGATTGCAACATGCGGCTCGCACATGCTTCCGATCGGACGATACTGGCAAGTCCGATAGACGATCGGGGGTTCCGCTACCAAGCGACCCCGACCATTAAACCTTCCAAGGTTGGAACCAAAGATTTCGTGCCTTCGGAAAGCCCAGACCGCGGGAGCCCTCGTGGATTTGAAATCCTTCCATGGTTCGAATTCCCTCCACATGCAATCCCGGAGCACGGGCACTCGCTCGCCGATGCCCGCGTGTTCGGACTTTCTAAGCTGGACATCCCGCCGCGGAAAGTACTGATCAGTGAATCGGTTGCTTTGTGTCGAGCGTTCTTGCAACTGAAGCGGCCGCCCGTCGGTTCCTGTACATGTTCGTTGACCATTCTGCTCCTCTTCCCATCTGCTGAAAGAGCAGCAGAGATACTGGTCATGGGATGATGCATTCCAGACATGCTCAGTCAGGATGATTACTGCTACTTTATTCATTCTGAAATGGAATAAACGTTGGATTTATCTGAATGATATTGCCATCATGCTGTGCTAATGTTCTACATATGCACGCTTCGCTATACAAGGGATAATTGTGGAATTGATGGAGCTTGCCCATCTTGCTTGTTACCGAGGACGCCCACTTGTCAAGGAGTCAGGGTTACGACTGTTCACCGGATGAGATATAGTCGTCGAAATGGTGACTAGAGCACTTGGTGCATTTTCTGCGTTTCAAGTCGAGTCAGACTTGGAACGTGGTGAGCTGAACATGTTCAAGCTGGCTTCCACAGCTTGAACTTGTGCACATGTGTCCGTGATCAACCATAGTCGAGAATCGGCAGACACACCTTGGTGATGCTGGAGTGCTGAATATCTCCAGCTCAGGCTCACTGCAAGCGCAGGATGTCCACCAGAGTGATTCCGGAATATCAATCAGATGCCAAAAGTCTTCTTGAGTTTGACAATCAGGGCCCACTCTTCCTTCGTGACAGACTCTCGGAATGCCTCGCTCTTGAGGACATCAATCGACTTTCGCGTAATCAATGAGTACAGCATGTCGGTCTGATCCACATGACGTCCAAACAACGGCTGACCGCCCATCTCAAGCTTGACCGCAATGCCGGAACCCGATGTGCCCTTCTTGGCAATCTCAACTGCCTTGTGTTCCTTCTCCATCGACGAGACCCTGCCAATTTCCATGATCTCTCGCGTGTTTGTGGCAGCATTGAGCTTCACCGCACAGATTGGTGTGCCTGGTCGAAGGGATCCTTCGATGACATCGACTCCAAGCACGATAGGATCCTTCTTGTTGAAGACTGCAATCGTCTTCAAGACACACGGGAAGACTGCCGTGGCTGCACCCTCCGTGCGTTTCTGCTCAAGTGCCTTGGCTCGGTGGGCAGTGAAGGCGTCGAATAGATGGTAGATGATGTCTGCCGAGAAGATTGTCACTCCCGTCTGATCCGCAAGTGTTTGTGCGTCCTTATCGACCTCTACATCGAAACAGAGCATGACGGCATATTCCTTGGCTTTCTCGAGCATAGTAGCACATCGCATCACATCTCGCTTGAAGACAGGTCCAATATTGATGCCGGAGACCGGAATCTTGCTTGTCTTTAGGAATTCTAGCAGAGCTTCCAGAGCACCAAGCGTGGAAGCCTGGACATAGACCCCGACTCCGCTGCGATCAATGGATTCAAGAAGATCTTGAAGGTCTTCCATGACCTCTTCCTTCAGTTCTTCTTCGTCGTCACCCGGTTCGACTCTCAGCATACGAGATCCTGCAATTGCTTTCTCAAGATCGTTCGCAGCTATCTTGACACCCAAAGCCGCCTTGACTTCCTTGTGATGGACATACGAGCCTTTGATACGGAGTTCTTTCAGTGGTTGCGGTGTCAAGATTGCACGGATCGTGGTAACGATAGGTCCATTCAGACCGGAGACCACGATGCGGTCACCTTCGCGTAGAACGCCGTTGACCACAACGACATCTATCGTTGTGCCGAGACCTTCTATGACCTTGACTTCCAGTACTGTGCATTCGAGTTCCGACACATACATGAGTTTCTCCGTCATTCGTTGTTGAGATAAGGTCACCAGGAGTTGAAGCAGATCCGGAATACCTTCACCCGTGAATGCCGAGGTCGGCACGAGTGACACGTTTCTGCCGAGATTCTTGTTCTCGTAGTAGAGTTCGGAGTTGAGACCTTGCTCGGCAAGAGCAAGCTTAGTCTTGGCCAAACGATCCTCAAATTCATTCTTCACCGCCTTCTTTTGCTTTGCAAACGACTCACGGAACCCATTGTCCTTGATCGCTTGCCAAGCGTACAGGCGATCAATTTTATTGAGTGCGACAATGAAAGGCGTCTTCTTGTCCCTGAGCATCTTGATGGATTCGATGGTCTGTGGTTCAAGACCGTGCATGATATCGATGACTAGAATAGCGATATTGCACAGAGAACTTCCGCGAGATCGAAGATTGCTGAACGATTCGTGACCCGGGGTATCAATGACCAATAATCCGGGCAACTTGTACTCAAAGTCCTTCGCAGCTTCCAAAACACTAGTTTTCTTGATGATGTTCTCCATTGGAAAGTAGGTTGCACCAATTTGTTGTGTAATACCACCAGCTTCGCCACCTTGAACATTCGTTTGCCTTACTTTGTCCAGCAGCGAGGTCTTGCCCGTGTCAACATGTCCCATGATACAGCAAATCGGAGATCGTAAGTCGTCCTTGCTCCTGGCAGCCTTGGCATCTGCGATACGTTTCGTCTTCGCAATCAAAGCTTCTTGTCTTTTCTTCGCAGCCACCTGCTTGGCAACAGTAGTTTTTTCGTCGTCGGATGAATCCGAATCGCTGTCGGAGTCTGAGCCAGAAGCGTCATCATCATCGTCAGAGGATGAATCATCATCATCTGGGTCACTCTTGGTTTCGGTCTTATTCACTGCTTTAGCGACCGTTGGAGTACTCTTTGGAATTGGTTCTTTCGATGGCATCTTCTGTTTTTGATCCTTATCAGCTGTTGTGGTTTGAGCTGGAGTATCCTTTTCAGTGTCGGATTCAGCATCCCAGGAATCTTTGACTTCACCATCAGAATCCAATGCTGCTTCCCAACTCTCGAGAGCATCATCCTCCGCGCTTTCTGCCTCTTCCTCCTTCACTTGAGCTTTAGGGACCTCGTCTGCCTTCACCTCATCTTTCATGCTCAGCTTCTGAAGCTCCGGCGTAGGGACTTCGGCAGGCGTGTCTGAAATCATTGAGCCGGACATCGGACTATTAGCGCCCGACCCTCCATTCACTTGCTTCTGGTTCTTCTTCTTCCTATTGTCGTACACCGGTCGTTTCGCCTTGGATGCTCCACTAAGACCCTCGACTGTCATCCCAGCAGCCAACATCTGTTCCTTCCTTCGTTCGGCAAGTGCAGCTGCCTCCTTTTGCTTCTTAGTCATGAACGTACCCGAGGCCTTCTGTTCGGCAATCTTTGCCTTTTCCCTCTCCTTCTTTCGTTGCTTAGCCTCTTCCTTCTTACGCTCCTCTTCCTCGATAGCTGCCTCTTCAGCAGCTATCCTAGCTCTTTCTTCCTCCTCCAGCTTGCGAATTCGAGCCTCTTCTTCTTGACGAGCGGCCATCGCTTTTTGTAGTGCGAGGACCTTAGCATTGGGTTTCTTAGCACCCTTTGCACTTTTCGCGGCTGCAGACGAAGTCTCCGGTTCATGTTCAGGCTCGCGAGTGGGGTCCTCTAATTTGCTCTCAGTCTCAACATTCGTTTCAGACGGCCCTTTCGTAGCCTTCTTCTTCTCTGCTTGAGCCTTCTTCTTCGCCTTTTCTCTCTCTTTCTTTTCGCGTTCTTTTTCAGCTTTGGTCTTGACTCTCACCTCGGGAACGTTCTCGGGCTCGCTGTCTGGATCGGGAACTGGCGATTGCGGCTTCACTTGAGCTTTTGCACCACTCTTCTTGTTCTTCTTCGGTGGCTCAAATTCGTCCTCGTCGATCTCGGTCACCTCAACTGGTGCTTTCGAAGCTGCTGCAGAATCGTCCTCGTCGACAGGATCCGCAGGCTTTGTCAAATCTTCCCCAAGTTCGGCCTCCCAGTCATCGTCAAGCTGCTTTTTGCCTTTCTTCTTGTCCTTTTTACCCTGCGAACATCAGCAGGCTTGCAGATGAAATCATTAATGCTCACCTTCTTGCCTTTGCCGAGCTGGCTCATGAGTCCACCATCGTCTTCGTCTGGAGCTACATTTGTGTTGACTGGTGCTTCTTCGTTCGTTGGCGCTACAGGCGTGTCTAGAGACTCTCCGAGTTCAGCTTCCCAGTCATCGTCCACCTGTTTCTTCTTTCCCTTCTTCGGCGGCATGGTTGCACTCGTGCCTGTATTGTGTATAAGAGGTCGCCATCGAAGTTTATCAATGACCGAATTATTATTGCTACCGCGGCGACGAATGTCTTGTTCGGCCACAAATTTAGATTAATTTATGCCCGCTACTACGCCAAGCGAATCTACCGGGTACACCAAGTTGTATAGAACCAACTTGAACACAGCCATGGCCATGCAGTGCTATCAGAAGTCCGAACCATTTTCACTTCTGCCATTACTCTCTGGAGAAAGTTTCGTCAGTCCTATTTGCAATCTCGTTGCTGAAGTGTGAAGTCAGCCATGTTGGAGTCGATATTTGGTAGCACCTCCGACATGCCATCCCAGGAAGCCATGGCACAGGCGAAATTACCGCTGGGTTATCGTGATAATTGCGCTCATCTACTCATTCCGTTGAACAAAGTACGGCACAATTCGAGCTGCCTGCGGGGCTCGAAGTATTCTTGGTCTCAATGGCTAACACGGATAGTGTCGCTCAGCAACATTCTCATTACCGTACAAATGCGAAGATGAACGACACAGCTACGAGAAATGTCAATACGAGGAGTGAGCAGTTTCCTCGATGCACTGTCTGGGGTTGTACTGATAAAGGTAGTTTCAAAAGGCGTGTCAAGGAATTTGATGCACAAAAGGCATAGACGTCTGCCTATTCTATGCACATACACATGATATATCGATCAATCACATGGGAGACAACACCCAGGCTCTTTCACGATACCAAGCCTTGTGGTCTATGGTCGAATGAGACAGTGAACTCGTGCGCATTATACACGCACAGATCATACCGACATTTTTGCTGCTTGTCTCTTCCGTCATTCATAGCGATCTCACTTCTACCACACCGCTTGCCGGTTGATGAAGAATTTACTTATGTTTCAACATATTCATCCTCTCTGTCCATCGAATCCTCTCCCCTAATTCTCGCTTGTGCCTTTTTCTTCTTGATTGCTAATCTTTTATCTTCAGCCCTACCCTTCTCACCACTCTTGCCTTGCTCGGCTTCCAGGGCTTCACAAATGTCGACCAAGTACTGCCAAAGCTCGATGTCGTCCTTATACGGCGGCACGAGCAGCCAAGTCTCGAGCTCCTGCATGGCCATGCGGTACTGCGCGTGCTGGATCCTGAGTCGAGTCAACAACTTGACAAACACCTCGGCCCGATCAAAGTTGCGTTTACCCTGCCGTGCCTTCATGGGCGGATATGCCACAATCAAGCGCGACAAAAACTCGATTGATCGCTTACCCGTCGGGTCGACGTGGTTCAGGATCGTGAGGCCTAGGTCGTGGCATAATCGCACATCGATGCCTTTACATCGCAACAGTAATCCGTATGCCCGCACCGCACGCGGCCAGTCCCGATCCAACATGCACTTGTGAACTATCGTCACCAGTACCTCGAGGTGCTGGTATCGCAGTGATCGATGCTTTCCGGCGCCCGAATTGATGCGTTGCTGCGGTGTGGCTTCCGCCGACGAGTCGTCCTCTTCATCAGAGGAAGCATGATCCTGATCCTGGCCTTCGGTATCAGACACCTCATCGTCATTATCTGCATCGTCGTCCTGTGGTCCTGGCAGACTCGCGGTCTGTATGTCGTGATCTGTGTCCGGTGCATGTGATCGTTTTCTGGTATTGGTAAAAGTGTTGTTTCGGAGGGGGATACGAAATCCGCTCATTCTACATCTCGCGTGCCATTACTCCCGGTGAAGGCGATAACGCTCAAGGATCGTAGTCAGGAATACTTCATTGAGAGTCGGGACTACTAGACTTCACAAGACAAAATACCTATAGCTAGAACAAGAGTAGCCGGTTCAAGGCACAACCCGTGGACGAAATCGGTTGAGGCGGGTAGATTGCGGGTAGATTGTGAGCCTAAATAATGGCAGAAGATCACTTGGGCAGTCATGGGTGGAGAATCCTTGCAGCATATCAGCGTCAGCATACTGAAGGCACAAGATCCCCAGCTTTATTGCAAGTCAAACTTGCCATTATCGATCTTCTACAACTACGGAATTCGGCTCAATTGATGGGTGCAGGACAGCAGCCGTATGCTCGCTCACTCTGCATCTACATTCGTCATAATTTGAGACTTCCTATCGAAACTGCATATGTGTCCTCAAGTCGTGCCATACTTGTCTTTTCAAAATTGCGCATATGAGTTTAGTCGTAAGTCAAGCCGCCATCTATAGTGAGGATCGAACCGTTCATAAAGTCGTTGTGTGCGAGAAACAATGCAGCGGACGCGACCTCGTCGATTGTGCCCATCCGCCTGACTCCTGTCTTGTACATGATTGTCTTTCGCATTTCGCCCGACATGCCTAGAAACGTCGATGAGCGCGGCTCATCCACAGATCAATGATGTTTACACACCTGAAACCATATCGGTGTCAATATATCCTGGACAAATTGCATTACATCGGACTCCACGAGGTCCGAGCTCTTCCGCGAGTGCTTTGGTGAAGCCATTCAAGCCCGCTTTACTGGCGGCATAGATGGATGACCCTGCACCGCCGCGATGTGCCAAGGCCGAGGAGATGTTGATGATGCAGCCGCCAGTTTTCAGCATGGACTTGCTCGCCATGCGTGATCCGTAAATTGCCCCGGCCAGATTTGTGGCCAAGATAGCGTCCACGGTGGTGACGGGCGTCCTTGGCAGTAGGCTGTACTGTGTGATACCTGGCACCAGTCAGACTAGTGTGCAATGAACGCGCACTTAGGCAGGAGAAGAGGTAGAGAGGTGTATATACCAGCAACATTGACTAGGAACTTTGGTGCCTCGATAGCCTTGAAGAGTTCGGCCCAGTCATCCGCCTTTGATACGTCCATCGCATGTACTTCATGGCGGTGCTTGGCGTGCTGCCGCGATAGTGACTCTTGTGCCGTCTCGAGCGTGTCTCTGTTTCTGCCGAGCAAGACGATATTTGCACCTTTCTGCGCAAATGCCTTGGCTATACCGAGACCAATGCCGCGAGACGCACCGGAAATCACAGCCGTACAGCCATCAATCTTCATGAGCAGAGACGGTGTACGAGAGATACCGCGTCAAGAAATGTTACATACAACGATTTGGTTCATGCGATCACGCCCACACTTGCGGCACAGTGTCATAGCATATATGTTCTGGAGTCAGGACATCAAAATCCACAACTTATGCATTGGAATATCCTAGCCGAAAACATCGGGAGTATCACAATTGTTGCTCGGGCTAGCTGCACAAACAGAACAACATCACTGATTTAATCACACAAGGATTACGAATAAGAGTCAAAGACTGATGGTAATCAATGATGCGAACATGCTGTTTATATGCTCTTCATATGCGATCAAAACTCAAATTCACCTCTGAATTGTTGTACATCTGCACCGCTCACGGCGAGCTTGCTCAAATCTGGTCGATTCATGCCGACCAAGAAGACTCGTCTCAGGGTCTCCCACAAGTTGGTGGACAGATTGACACCACCGCCGACATCGCCCTGCAACTGATGCATCGCGAGGCCAGACAGCAAGTGTTGTGCAGCCTCCTCATAACATCCGATATTGATACATGATACTCCGAGATTGTACCTACAACGTACAAAGGTCGGAGCAATTTCAAGTGCACGAGTGTACGCTTCGATCGCGTCCTCACTCTTTCCGGAATTAGCCAATGTAGCTCCCAGGCGATTCCAAAGTAGTGCATCGTCGGGTCGAATTCGCAGCGCGGCCGTAAAACAGTCCACAGCCTTCTCATACTCTTCATCGCCATAAAATAATACGCCTAGACCAACTTGTACATCTGCATCCATTTCTGCACCATGCGGTGAAAGCTGTGCTGCCTTGATAAACTGTGCTGTAACCTTTTCGTGCACTTCTTTGCGATTCGTGTTGTTGACCTCGATGCCGCTTACGAGGTTGGGATATTTCGCTTCGAGCCAGCGCTCGAGAGATAGATAAGCGGCAGTATCATACCCATCATTGGTGTAGGAGACAGCAAGGCCCATCAGTGCCTGTAAATCTTTCGGGTCGAGTCGCACAGCATTCTCAAGCGCTTTTATCGCTGCCTCCTCCTTTTCATTTTGAGCTTGACAAAGTCCTAAAGCACTCCAACCCCTCTGGAGATCCTCACCTTCCCGCTGACAAACGGCTTCGAAACAGAGCGCAGCCTCAGAAAGGCTCTGCCCATTCGCCAGGAGTCGCTGACCCTCCTGATACGGATTCTCGTGAGTCAAATAAGGATTCTCGGGCTCGAAGAGATACTCGCCGAGGTTAGGCCTGCCCTGATCGTCTAGAGGAGACTGAAATTCATTGGCCCATTCTTCTGCTAAAGCCGGATTTTCTTCTTGCATGTCTTTCCAAATACTTTCAAAGTCGCGGAAGTCTTCCTCTTCCTCTTTCTCGACTGTTGGTAACTGTTCAGTCTCCGTGTGCTCCTGGACATCCAAGGCCTTGAATTGCTCTTCCCAGTTCTCCGAGCTGAGCTCGACCAGACGTTCTTTGCCTTTAGACTGTTGCAGTGGAACTGCTTGTTGCTGCAATCCATTGTTGTACATACCCAATGAGCTATAGTTCATGCTGTTCATGCCGCCATATCCCATGCCCATTCCCATCCCAAAACCATTGTATTGCCCTGTCATCGATGCGTCCATGAAAGAGGACGTCGCAGCCGCTTGCATTTCAGGAGGTATGTGTTGCTGCCCGAAGAACTCGCTTCGCCACGCCGGGTCCAGTTGATTTTGTTGGGGTGCGTTACGGAAAGCTTGCTCCATTCTTATTTTATCTTGGACCGGCACGTTAAAATTGGCGAAATCACTGTTCCAATTGTTGTGCTGTTGTTGCTGTTGTCTGGCCTGTTGATGTACAAATTGCGGTTCTTGCTGTCGACTTTGATTCATGAATTCTTGCATCATTGCTTTGTCCTCGCCACGCATTTCTCTTTGCTCCCTGAAACCACCGGGGCCCTGACGACCATTTCGCATACGGTCCCGTTGCAGGGATTTGTCGCTGTCCACATGCTTCGAGAAATTCTTCAGTGCATTAGAAGGACCACAGTCGGCACCACCAAGTAGGCCGGACATTGTGCAGCTTATGGAGTTAAGTCCTGTGCGACCGACAGGGATATAACACAAATGAAGTACTGGTTCGACGTCTGTGTCTCAGTTATATTATGGTTCAACAGCGTTGCACACGTCAAGTACTACCCACTTCTCTACAAGCAGGAGCCCATGTATTCGTAGCGCTTCGTGGACGTGGAGGCATCTTTCTCCACTCACATGCAAGCCGAACGAACCGTTCACCCGCATTGCCTCGAAATGTGCAATTCGGAGCTCCGAGCAGAAATGTCTAGACAGAATGCTCGAACAACGATTGTAAAGAACTGAGTAGGTGTGACGCAAAGCATTTATACTAGACCAGTACCAGTGGTCAGCATATCTGTCTCAAGAAGAAGCCCTTTGTGACGGCTGCTCACGTTTGCCACGGAATTTTTCTTGTTTCAGATAGAATGCTCAGTCTATGTGCTGCGTCGATCCTCCTGATGGCTGTTCAAGCGTTGTCAGGTCAAACTTCAAGCAATCCCAGCTCAGGCAGCGTTGCAAGTGCTCGCAGCTCATCACCGACTTCTACTACGACAAAACCTCTGGCCGACAACGAAGGGATAGTTATTGAGCCCACTTACGTCTCCAGTCTTTCTGCAATCATCACAACTACCTACACCACGACGTCAACTACAGCCACACAGAGTGGTAGGCCGACCGGCCTGCCATCCTCACTCTATTGCGTCGCAGGCTATGTCAATGCCACTGGGCCATTCTGCTTACCCAACAATGGGACACAACAAATCAAGGGCAAGCAGTATTCAGTGACTTGGAATCCTGATTATGCCCCGAGTTGTACGGATGTCTATGTAGCTCTGACGTATTACGGCAACCAGAATGGTCAACAAGTGACTTCAGCCAGACTACCTAATAGTCTTGGGTTTTGGAACTATACTGTGGAAGGCAGTTGGCTCAATAGTCAATCTTCGCAATATGCTCAACTACAATTATTGCCGTATAATTGTGGCAATGGGACTGTGGACCCTTCGGCGGGACCCATCGTGGAACTTCTGAGTAAGGCGCCTGTCACGAACATTGGTTCCACACCAAAGAGTGAGGTGCTGGGACTCTCGATAGGACTACCACTTGCCCTGCTCGCCTTCTTGGGCACTGCTGGATTCGTCATGTGGTGGAACAAAGGCCATCGCCAAATTCCAAATTTTGCCGCGCGAAGAAAGGGCTACACGGGCAGGAAGGAGCGTAACATTAGGTTGCAAAGCATGGGGGAATCCACACGGGGCGAAACTTATCAAGACGAACCGGATCGTGTCTGAGAGTAGCGCAGCTCATGTCTTCAAGGTTCATATTCCATGGCAGACGAAATCACGACTGAATGTGGTTCTTTGCAAGAGCCATGCGTATTCACACATGTTCTCACCAATGACATAACACTGGACACGCCATATCGACGCATGCACTTGACTGCTACTCACTCAATAGATCAGTTGCAGGTGTCCCAAGGCTTCTGCAGCAAGAGACGATCGCCCCAAGTGCAAGGCATATGCACAGGCAGACAAACAAACACACAAACAATCAATCAATCTTCCGTCTTGCAGGATCACCATTCGGGAAGAGTTCGGCTAAACTCTGCGGGTGCTGGCGAGATTTTTATTCAGCCAGAATGCTCACGTGCATGGGATGCAGGGGCCAGACTCTCTCATCTCGTCCCTCCGAGGTCGGGTTCTCATGGAGCGCGTACGTACCTACGTCAGCCTCTCGATTGGGAGCTGATTTGGTCTGCTGCTGCTGGTGCTGCTGCAGGTGGCCACCTGCTCACTCAGTCGGCTGCCCTGCATATCCAATTACACCCGCGCTGGTCTCCCTCGCGCGCCGTTCCCGGCTCCCTGGTCCTCCCACCAATACCTCACTCAGCAACCACCACCATCATCACCACAACAAGCTTACATATTTCGACACTCCTCTGTCCTTTGTCGCACAGTGAGCTACTCAGCTTAGCGCCAGGACTATCACGCCCCAGCAATCATCCCTAAAGCGTCAACAGACATGCCAGCAACTCGACCAGCGCACGGCAGAACCCAGAGTGATGCGGACTGGCACATTGTGGAGCAGCACGAAGCGAATCCCCTTCTGGACCTCGACACACAGACGCGCATCAGCGTGGTGGACACGACCGACATAGGAAACTCCGACGCGACAGCTGGCGAGGAAGACTTCAGTCTGGTCGAGCGCGCGCGTCCGAGCTTTGCCCAGGTAGTGGCGCTCAAGAGCGCTCGGTCGAGCGTCAATCCATCGCCCATAGCGTCCCCGATCCTGCGCTTCTCTGCCCCTCTATCCTCTACCATTAAGCACGACCAGCTCGTCGGACGACAACCAAGTCATGGACCGGAGTATGTCCTCAAGAAGAGCGGCAAGAAGTATGTCGTCACCAAGACTTGATGCAAGAGTGGTCACTTTCGCGCTCACGCACGCTCGCAGGCACACGTATCGATGTGCATTGCAAGTCAACAGTCTGCGTCAAGGAGATTTCGAGTAGAAAGAGAGAGAGAGGGGAAGGATGGGATCAAGTTTCAGCAATAGCCTCAGGTAAATATTTACATCACAATCGGACCAAGGGAGAGTGAATATCTTATTATGCGTTCAGGAATAGCAGATGGGGAGTTTGGCAAGTCGGGAGATTTTCTGTGGTTGCGCGATAGTTGTTGTCCGTAACGTAATCTAATTCGTCAAGCACTTGGCTCCTATGTGACAGCTGTCTAAGGAAATTGTCTGTTTGCTCCTATCCTTTCAGCCATTTACTGCAATAGTGCTGTGAAGTCAAGTACCACTTTTTGCATCTCTGCATACAACAAGTTGTAGATCCAGTAATCAAGAACCTTTGGAATGCGGAAGAAAGGGGAGAAGATGTATACATTTCGCAGGAAAAGAGAATATATATCCTACCTAAGGACTATGCGATAGTGTCACCATCCTGTCTTCAACAGCAATGCCAGCAACATTAAAAATATGGCCAAAAGAGTATCAAAAACATGAGATCATGCCCAAACAAAAAAGTGCCAAACTCCCAAGGACAAAAAGAAGCATACTGAGATAGTCTGGTCGCCAGCAACCTTAGTACCCAGTCTCGCAATCGCCAAACGTGTGAGTATATGTATGTATGTGCGTCGTGTGTGTATGTGTGTATGTATGTCGTATTTACATGTGTATTGCGTGTATCATATAAGTGTGTATGAAAGACGTGTAGAGATACAGAGGATGCATGGTTGAGCATGAGTAATTGTGACTTTCGACAACCAAATGCCGGGAGAGACGAGTTGAACTGCTTAGAGTGCCTGACAAGGTCGAGGGGATAGCATCGCTACAAGGACGTCAAGACCCTAGTAGCCACGTCTCAGGTCGATGAAGAACGGGCGATAGATTTCGGGAATGCGATCCATGGGCAGATCCTTATTCTCCTCAAAGGCATCCTTGAGTGTCGCAAAGACGAAAGTGGCACGTCTAGGATCGCGAGCAAATTGTCGCCTGCACGAACACTTGAGCTGCTGCATCGAACGAATGCCGATGATGAAGGAGAGGTCTATCGACTCTATCGATATGGGTGCGGTCGAATTTGAGCGTGAACGTGGTGAAGGAGACGCATTTGAGGAAGGCGGTAGACTTGAGGATTGTGAGGGACTGGTGAGCATTTGCTGATAACACTTGTCGTCAAGTATCACTCTATGATTTGCGTAACGTCGATGCCGTACGGAAGACTTCTTGAGTATGGAAGGGTGGAGATTTCTCTGTGGTTGAACCTCCTTGATATGCCGGGAGATAGTGTGCGGGCAGGAGAAGCATTATAATAAAGTCCTGGGTGAGGATCAGAAGCCGAAGAACGGAGCAGGAGGAGCGCGGGAGGAGAGGCCGAGGAGGCAAGCGTTTCCATCACTTCCACAGCAGCCTTCAACTTTTTTGGAGGTTGGATTTGATTTCCACCAAATTGACCTATGATTTCCCTCCGATCCAGGGGAGGCTGCGCACATCACCCGAGTGAAATCATCGAGATCCGTTGAAATTGATGGTCGTGCAAATCCGCCCAACCGCCACGGCCTCCTCATGCCTTATGCGCTTGTGTCTTCAGATCTGCGAGCGTGGTGAGTCTGCTGCTGGGTCAAGTGACAAGACAACCTGTCAGCTGGCGAACCCGAAAGCATTATTGCTGCGCAATCACATGCACGGCCTGGCTCGTGAAATTTGCTCTTCCTATCTATGGTCTATGTACATGTAGCTAGTGCTAGCGAATATGCAAGCTATCTGTGAGTCGTCGTAGGCACTACCTCACTCTCTATCTCACCCAGGATGCTGCGTCCTCGTGCCGAAAGCTGATGCAGAACAAAGCCAGAGTATTACAGTTGCGTCACCAGATTCAATGATACTGAATAGTTATAGGTTCTGTTGCACCGTTAGGACATGCAAATTGGCACAGAAGCCCAATTTCTTACTTTCTATATGTGGGAAGCGGGCAGCTTGATTGGCTCCACAAGGGCCTACCATCCAGCGATGGTGTCAAGATGTAAGACTGTCACGTACGTTTCGAGCTGATTATCGCGTTGGAGTTCTCTACTCATGTAGACAACAATTCGACTGCCTTCTTGTGTATTTAGGAGACAAATGGTATTTGGACGTACCATGCTCTGATCGCCCTTTGCTTTTAGATGATAAGCTTACGCATTCCCAAGCAATTTCACGAGGACACAAGTCGGCATTAACGTAGTAGATCTAGAGGCTAGCTAGTAGAATACAGCAGCCACAAATGTCAGTGGCCGAGGTGGCCGGACGCCTTCCACTAGGCTCGGCTTGTCTCTTTTTTTTGCTTACGAAAAGAAATTGTCATTTCTGCTCCACTAATCCGGACGTCGACGTCGTGTGCGCGCGCGACAGCCGCAGTAATGCTGTACGAAAGTCCAGCAATGACGAAACATCAAGACTTGCGGAGTCTGTATTTTGTAATGTGAAGTGTCCGGCCAGATGAGGTCGACATCCCGAAACAGGACTGATACTTGATATTGTCATCATCACCCGTGTCGTGTGCAACCCTGTTCGAAAAATTGGAGACAAATGATTGGCGCACATCTGGCAATTTCAATGCTAATTTTCGAGGTCGATCCATACCAGCAAGATTAGGTGCTGATGATCGCTGCTATCATGCCGCGGGAAGCTTTCCTGTTTGAGCTGTACTAAGTGGTCGACCAAGAGCTGTGGGCATCACCCACCACAAGCGGCGTCGATTGCCTTGATTTGTGCTTGCAATTCGAGGTCTTCATCATTCATGGCATTCAGGACCGCGTCTCCCAGAGACGCCTCGGAAGTCTTGCTCACGACTCGATCTAGCAAGGGTAAGGTTTCTTGTTTCTCCATGACCTCTAGGCTTGTTTTTTTCTTTCCAAAGAAGTCTGACACCTTCTGTTGTTTGGTGTCATATTGTGAGCTTCCTACACCTCGTGTTCGTTTCAGTCCTCGGAGATGCTCGACAGAGTTTACATCAGTTACGGTCGATCCCTTGTCAGTGATTCTAATTGTAGTACAGCCTGTGTTGCTCCATAATGGCGAGGGTGCCAAATTGATATTAAGATGCGTGACGAGCTGGTAATATAGCCGCAGAAGAAATAAGCCATGAGAAACCACAATCACAACGTTTTCGGACTTGGTCCGAGATGAAGACTCGTCTCTTGCAGCAGCCTGAGCTGTGCTCATGTGGGGCTTCAGAAACGTTGTTATGAAGTTGTCTGCTCGTTTGTCCATGTCGTCCTTGGACTCCCCAGGATTTGCGATCAATGCAGGACGGTTGATCTCAGCAGACTTGTCTCCGGCCCTGAAGGTCTTACCTTCTCGCCATCCCAGGTCTTGCTCCCTCAAGAGTGCAGAGACTACAGGCACTTGATTCAAGGCTGTAGCTACCACCAAGGCTGTGCGCTTTGCGCGAATCAAGTCGCTACAAAAGACTGCCTGCACCACCTGAACCCCTGTTTGCCCCGAAGTATACTGAGCGTGTAGATAGGCAGATAGTCTAGTAGCTTGCTGAAAGCCATGATTTGTGAGCTCGTTGTCAGTGATTCCTGCCCAAATATGATCCCTGTTGCCTGTCGATTCACCATGCCGTATGAGCAGAAGTTTCATCGAGACCGTTTGCAAGGTACAGTGCACCACCACATTCAGGGACGATAGATACCCATTGTAAGGACATTTCACATCATCATACGATCGCGATTATGTTACTAAGACACGGGCACTTCTTGTTGTTCTCCGAACCATGCCATGCATATGCATATGAAGCATATGATACATTACTCAAAAGAAATGGTAATTATTGTGGCTTTTGAGTAGACTTGCTCGCACAAAACGCGACCCACTGCACCTAGCTAGGGTTGGCCGAACCAGCTCAACAGGACTCCATATTACAGCTATCCTTGCAATTGTCGATCGGGCATCGAAGGTATATATGTTCGGTGCAACGTGATGCATATCATGCATGCTTCCGAGTGCTGGTAGCTACAGTTAGAAGCCACTGATTTCCGGTAACAACCGAGTCAATCATATATTAGTGCAGCGGTAGAACAACCTTTGACTCATCTGTGTGCTGCACTTGGCGCACGTATCTCTGTCTTCAACATATGCATTTAAGTCATGCAATAATGGGCTTGCTTTCTCGTCTAACAAGTCATAATGGTGTCTGATTGGGAGCATACTTGAAAACACAAATACATTGGTTAGGAAATTTCGTGTTTAATCAGGAATCCCATGGATGAACAGCTCTGACACATTCTCCTATGTATCCACGCAGGTAACACGTTCTGCAGCTACAAGGCAAGTTCTCAGATGTTGTTTGAGAATACCAGAAAAGGAGGATGTTCTCCTGATCCGGAAGGACACCGTGGTCCTCCTATGTCAGGAAGATCAGTCTCTATGGCTCAAGCAAGCCGAGCAGGAACTCCAACGACCCACCAAGAATGCACTAATCTTGCGTGCTGCTGGTCGCAAGGACACGCTGGTTCTATGCGATGAAGCCGGCTCTATCTATTTCTTGTCATTCGTCGACGGTCACTTCAATGTTGACCGCCGGTTCGGATCAGTACAGCTGGAAGACAACACACCAGTGTTCGAGAACTACCAGTTATCTTTGGATCCTTCGGGACGTGCTCTTTGTTCTTTGTCTTCAGAGGACGAAATCACAATATACAGTCTGGCCATGGTCAATAATCGCCACGAATTGTCAGCACGAAATATATTTCGGATCGCAGGTTTCATGCTTCAATCATGCTTTTTGACGCATACCAATAATCTCTTATCACTGATAGTTCATGTCTCTGCGGGATCATGGGCCAAATTGGTGCTAATACATTGGAAAGCTGGAGAAGGTCTCGAGGGAGTACAACCACGAGAAATGCCGCTCGATGCTGATCTGAGTCTGTGCTTGCAGATATTGGGTCTCCAGCGACGTCCGGGATACTTCTTGCACATCACAACAAACTTTTTGTCGTTGATATCCTCACACCATGTTCAGTGCGGAGATCTGACCTTCGAAAGATGCGCTTTAGATCTGTTTGGAGCGTTACCATCCGCCATCACAGAAGTATCGACAGGCGATGAGGAGCATCTTGCGCTTTTAGCTTCGGACCGAGGCGATGTCTTACTTGTGCGTGTCGACACATACGGAAACCTCTCAACAACTCATCTGGGTCGCCTTCCCATTGTGCCTGTCAGCTTTTGTCTCTTGTCTATCGACACTCGTCAGCGAGATCACTGGACTGTATTTGCAGCAAGCGAGAATGGTCATACAGGCGTTTTTGTGCTCCAGAAAGACAGGCAATCCTTCACAGCAAGTACCATTTTTATCGAAAATCTGCCTGTCAGAGACGTCTGCATACATGATTGGGAAAATGCTGCTTCGCAAAGGCAGGTCGTGACCGTCGCCGGCAATCGTGGTGGCTCAATAGCTCTACAGCGACTGGCTCTAGTCACGGTCCCTATGCGCGATGTACAACTCGCAGACATGGACCGCGTGCCGGAGGATATTTTCGCTGTTTACGGTCTGTTTGGGATATCTTACATCCTAGTAAGTATGCCGTGGGGATCTCAACTGTTGGAGTATGGAATAGAGGAAGAAGAATTTACAGATGTCAGCATTAATTTCGACATTGATACTAATTCCCCTACTGCATATCTCTGCGCAGTTGACGAGACATTCAACAAATCATTCTTACAAGTGACGTCAAACCAAGTTCGTAATTGTGCCAATCTTCGACCATCAAGAGTCGTATACCAGTCTAGTCCTGGGGAATCTATCGTGCTAGCTCAACTATATTACAACACGATAGCACTAATCGTGCTTACAGATGGTATCTACAGTCTGAAAATGATGACTCTTGTCAAAGAAGAGGATGCAGGATTCTCGTTCAGTCCGACACACAGCGAGCTCACATTCAACGTCGAACCGACCACAATGCGCTTTGGAGCACTATATGGTGCAGAGGAAGTGTATCTGACAATGTGCTTTGCCGATGATCGCTTGGCGATGTGGAAATACTCACAACAAGATTCTTTAGTCAGGACGAACGCATTTTCGTTATGTACGTCAGTTCGAGAGCCCGGTCTCGAGGACTCATCCATACCTTACGATTGTTCGACCATTATCCACGACAACGAGATTCATATCTTTGTGGTTTATCATGACAGCGTGATGAAGCATTTCCTATTGCAAGGAGATGAGCCAATACTGAAAAGCTCTCGGCAACTCTCCAATGGTCCGGTGAAATTTGTGGATCATGTTCGAACTCAGGAATATTTGTACTTCGTAGGCTCTGACAGTGGACGAATCTCAATGGTCAATAACGAGCTGGTAACTGACAAAGTCGTGTTTCCCGATCGAGACCCAGAATATATCATTTATTGTCCAGATCCCTTTTTTGATGCGCAGACGGAAACTCAGAGGCTCGGCTTCTTGTGTTACGAAGGTGGTTGGCTGACATTTTACGATATTCCCCAGGAGATATCTCAGACGCAGGATGCGATTGATATTGACGAAACACCCCGAAGAATGCTCTACATACCACATCTGGACTGCTATGTCCTTGCAACAAATCGGGAATCCGTCAAAGCCAACTACGACAAGACTGCCAAGACGAGTGCCAATATCTGCATCGTTCAGAACGGATCGTGCATATCCGAATCACCACTACGAGATTCCCGAAAGGAGACTGAGATATTCCGAAGTGGAGACATCATCTATGCATTGGTTCAATGGAATGTTCTCATACATGGCAAGGAGCGCTCGTGGACCGTGGTAGGATCGTCCCGTACGGTATCCAAAACGGGCACAACGGAAGGTCGCTTGACTGTGCTGCGATTGAAACAGTCCGGCAATAAGATTGATGTGCGGAAAGAGTTCTCGCCATCATATGCCGCACCAATCTACGCGCTGTGTGTCTTTGACGAAACATCACTCGTCCTCGGCCACGGTGATGCCCTGGAAGTGACGATGCTCGATGTGGACTCTCGCGCACTGGCCACACAATCGCGTATCCAGCTGCGGTCCCCGGCCATTTCAATGCACGTCTTTGGCAAGTACATCTTTGTCGCCACACAAAAGGACTCCATCATGGTATTCCAGTACGAGGACAAGGCGCTCAAATTGGTGGCGGCCGACCCTTACCCTCGACTCGCAGTCTCGCTGTCTATGATTGACGAGACCACGCTCGTCCTGACCGACAAGCTGAAGAACCTGTCCATTTACGACTGGTCCACGACGACGGAAAAGTTGAGTCTCAACTGCACACTGACCATGCCGTCAATCATCATTCGCGCCAAGAGATTGTCGTTGCCACCATCCGACGCTGACGACGAAGTCGCTGCCGACGCTGGATTCACACCTGACCGTCACGTCATCTTGGCAGTCGGTCTCGATGGGTCCCTGCATGCCGTCTTTCGCGTCACGACACAATTGAAGGGACTGATTGACGGGCGTGTGCAAGGCGAATCCAGTAATTTATTCAAGACTCTGACTCTGCCAAAGATGATTGATGCCTTGTCTGCGGCGGAATTAAGGTCTCTGTTGGACGAATTCGAAGTCATGGAATCAGAGGAGATTCGCAAAGCACTCGCGTCAGCATTGACTAGACGAACAGCTAGACTGTTGGCATGATATTTTAACCAGTAAAAATGCGTATTTTTAAGATTAAGAGTGATATATACTATTTACAATTTGCCTTTCTTTCCCCGATTCTTCAATACTGAAGCACAGCTCCCGCTACTCTCGTTCGATCACCTCCTAATCGCCCACTGCTACTGGAACAATCCCCTCTCCTTATATGTATCGGTCCATTTCCCCCGCATAAACGCGGAGCGGTGATGCAAAGCATGACGGCACAGTCACTGGGTCTGACTTTCTCTTGCTCTTTTGCCTTTTACGCACGACAACCTCTGTTGATCTGGTTTAATGACACACATTCTCAGCCTTGCCATGGAACACCAGCGCCCATGTCCGGTTCGTATGATCTGGGGACATGGCCCATGGTCGGCCAGGGACCCTGACTGTGTTGCTCAAATGCATGACCACCGTAACCGTGGTAATGGTCCATGCCGGGCCCACTACCAGCGCCCGGCACGGAACCGTACTCGAGATCTTCTGTTGTTGTTGCCGCCACAGCTGCTGCCGCAGCGGCCGCGGAGGCAGAAGCGGCATGACTTTCGACATTTTGCAGGTACGAAGCCGAGTCACTTTGCATCACCGGCGTCCACGAGGCACCCACGATCGACGCATTGTCGAGATGCCTGGGCGGCTGCAAGTACCGATCAGAGACGAGCTTGATGCGACCGAGTACTCCCGCGGCCGTCTTGAGGACCTGAAACTTGTCGAGGGGCACAAAGGCTCCCGTGGAGACGGGCTCGCTCTCGTGCTCGACGCTCGGGTCCTGCTCGATGGACGACATGCCAAAGTCTCGCGCCGGCCGTTGCCACGCTACATCGAAGCCTTGTAGCACGCGGAAGGCCGTGCGCCAGCCGGTAAAGGTGTAAATGTCCTGCAGCAGACGATCGACGTAATCGCGCTCGCCCTCGCCGCGTACCGCAACGCCGGCCAAGAAGGCGGGCAGCACGGCATTGATCATTGCTTTGACGTGCGAGCCATTGTCGATGGCCTTGTTGTTGACGGCCTCCACCATGATGCCACTCAGGATGCGGATAATGTCGTGACCAATCAAGTACGTCGATGCTGCTGTTGCCTTGATTGCTTCCGCGGGGACGCGCGACAAGTCTGGATGGGAACGGTGAAGGTAGATGAGTGCTGCCAGGGACAAGATTTGACACGACGCGATGGCGGGATGCGCAAAGACGAGGACATTGCCGAACGGCGTGGTCGCATCGTGCAGGCTGGAAGAGGTAAAGTCCTCATTGAGTTGCGTACGCCAGCCAGTCAACGTGGACATGAGCGTGTCCCAATGATTCGTTGCCGCAAGCAGTGCGTCCTCGTCGTCAATCGCGTCCTCTTTGCGTTTGCGGTCGCGGCTGGCAAAGTCACCGACGCGCGCGAGAAAGACGCGCAATTGGTCGGATTTGTGAGTGACGCTTCCCGGTTGGCCACGAACGGGGCACATTTCGATGTAGTCGAGTTCGAGAAATAGGCCATTTCCGGATATGATGGCCTGTATGGTGTCCTGATGAATGTGAAACCAGACGAGATGGTCGGAAATGGTCGGATCAACGATGAAATTGTACCGCCCGTCCTCCTTATGCGTATATTGCGATAGGATCCGTCTTCGTACAATATCGCAGGCTCCCTGTAGGTGTCGCCCCCATTCGACCATCTCGCCGTGCATCGTCTCGAAATACGCGAGAATGAGACAGGCAGCGAGCAGGTCATCTCTTTCGGACGCATCCTGTACGACGAGAGCGGTACCAAGTTTCTTGATTGCGACGTGATAATCCAATAATGCGGTCTGTTCGGGATAGTTTAGCATGTTTGCCTCGTGTAGTGCCGAAATCGCCATGACGGCATGAAAGAGAGGCTCGGAATCCATCGCCATGCTAGGAATAACATATGTCCAGAAATCTGATGGTTCAATGTGCGTTGGCGACGAAGAGCTGTCCAAAGTCTCATGGATCGCTGTGAAATTGAGGTTTACATTTTGGATAAAATGCTGAAAGTAGTGCTTTTGGCGAGCCGTGAATTTCCCGTCCATCACCACGCCGATGTTATACTCATGCGATCTCTTGCTGTCACGTACGTTTCGGCTCATCGCATTATGATCCATGTGAGTGGCAGTCTGTGTATAGTTGGGCACAGTTCCTGTTGCTGGCAAATCGTGCCTGTATGTGGGTGAATAGGAACCCTGAACATGATCGAAAGGAGGAGTCTCGTGCGTCATGTTCCTCTGGGCATAGAGGGAGGAGACACCCGAATCTAGATAGCTATAGTCATGTCGCATGGACGCTCCAGAAGAGTTGTCCGTCTGTCGTGCACCACCAACATCTAGTGCAAATTCTGTACCAAGATACCCATGGTTGACCGGATCAGGCGGATAGTGTGATGGCTGATCACTCTCGCGAGCCGCACTTGTATAAGGCGATGGATGTAACGACAAGGTTCGGCTGAGTCCCTGGGAATGGCCCGAGCCAGTCGAGCGAGGGCTGGAGTACGATCGAGGCTGACTTTGTTGTGAATCGTACCGCGAGAGAAAATTGTCGTCGCCTTCACGCAGATCTGGCTGTAAATCTTGCTGAGCTGAAATAGCATCATTGGGAAATGCAGCATGTCCACCTCGACTGGCGCGGCCCCTCGGTAGCGTAGAAGGAACAGCTGGCTGTTCGCAGATTCTCTTTGTCTTTGAACAGTTCTTGCATATCGGCTTCTCCTCGCCGCACTTGATCCTTCTCTTCCTGCATGTCAAACAACCGCTTTTTGTCCTTTTCTTTGGCACTTTTGCCGGGCCTTCGCTCCCAGCTTGTTGACTGCCGTGAGATGTGGTTCTCGACAAACCCGGTTGCATCTGCAGCATACTGGAATGACCTGGACCCTCTCACAGGCCACCGTATCGATATAGCAAGCTTGAAGACCTTACTCCCGAGGTACTGTTTCGTCAGAGAAGAATGATATCGAGGAAAAGAAGACCAAGGGTTCGCTTTGTGTGTCCACACTATTTGACTACTCATTGAACGCCGAGGCGCAAGTGCAGCGTGAATGGGGCATGGCATCGATGAGCCAAGCATTATGGACGGACGAAATATTCATGGCGATTCCGCAGCTAGGACCACGATACAAATGCACATGAGCGCTATGAGGTCGCACGCTCTGGGCAAGACTTAATGGCAGCATTGACCCATGGTCTGACCATGTCTGACCGACACGCAAGAACTACCGCAGGCGCAGGAGTAATTCGGGTGGTCAGAGGGATGGAATGGGCAAAGTGGATTTCCGTGTGGAGCGATCCGTCATACGGCGCCCTCCGTCCACAAGATGAAATTCGAACTTCTATTGCATGCAAAAGTGCAACTCGAGGGCGTCCCGCCTGTGACTCGAGAGATACTAGAGTCAGAGGCCAGCTGAGGTAGAGCGATTCCATCCATTACATTGGACCTGCAACGAAGGTGCCTGCCAGAAGTGGCTGTTCTCTCTGTCGGACCTCCTAGCAAGCCGGAACATGGCTCGGACTTGGCCGAGAAGATCTCTTGCTAAAGGCTGTCTGCCTTCCAAGAGGGTCGAACTGAAGCAGCATAGCCATGGATACCAGGCAACACATGCATATCATTCATGATTTTCCCGCACTGAATAGAGTCGTGCGCCCCGGTGCGGCGAGAGGCGTTATGGCTTTCCGTGTGCTACGGCAGATGTGCCTCCTCCTCGAAGTCTCCTCATCCTCCCGCGGGGGTAAACACCTTTCAGTATGCGTACCTGCTTGCGAGTTGGCGTCTCTCTCTCATTCGTGCAAAGGTTCTGACAAATCGCGCGAGTGGAAAGACAACGCGACGGGATCACCGAGCGCCAAATCTGCATTTGCGGCGGTGGTTGGCAGCCATCTTCAGCAGCCCAAGTTTGCAGTCACACTTGTTTGGTCGGACGATGAATGTCCTCACAAGTGGCCAAGTGCTAGTGGAGGACGACATGCTCTGTAGCCATAGGCTGGCAAAGCCATTATAGGCCACACACCCCTAAAATACCGGCAGTTTCGGGGCATTGCCCAAATGTGTGTTTCGTCCTCGACTAGAAATCATCACGAGCACGTGAACAGGTCGCTTTCCTAGAACGTTTACCAATATTTTTGGAGTCTGCGTTTGAGGCTGCAAATGGCTCGAGAACTGTCATTGAGGCATAGGATGCACTTTCTGATTTTGTGATATATAGTGCTCGACATAGTCTCTGGGTATACGCGTCACGACCGACGGTCAGCAACGGAGCGAGCACGTCCTGCTCAAACGAGCAGTTCTGCGGGAATGTCATTATTCTCGTTTTTGGCACATGTATATGCACATACCGTCAAAGACTGCCCCGCCCAACAAAGTGTCGTCCCTGACTAGCGTGGGTTAGTGGCTCTGATAGAGGAGAGTCATCAGTAGCCAGCCCAAAGTTACAAATCTGCATGATCGTGGCAGTAGCAAGCTGCAGGACGATACCATGACCTTGCCTCGTAAATGTTGTGATGCCGCAATTCTTCGTGAGGGCATCTAATCAATCATCTGCGCCCATTTCTACGTCGTCGTTCGACAATAGTACCTCTGTGATGAGACCATCATCTGCACTTGTCAAGGTCTCCTCGATCTCTGCGAGCTTCATGTCGTCCAATTCTTCCGGAGGAATATCACCACCACTGGCGATGGAAATGAGTTTGCGGTAATCGTTCATTCGAGGCCCCAGTCCCGACGAGCCCATGATGCCGACAATCTCCCGTACCTTTGACTTTCTACTCGCTTGAAGAGCTTCAAGCTCTGTGATTAGGTCTGCGATATCTGAGGAGTCCTCTGTCTGCACCATATTGCTTTCCTCCACTCGCATCAAATCTTTCAGAGCTGCAGCTTGAGAACGCTCGACTACCTGATAGAGACCATCTTTACATACAACTTCTTGCTCCGTTGCTGCTTCTATCATTTTGGTGATACCTGAAGCAGGGTTCTCGCGAAGGTAGGCACGATGCAATTCCATTTCATTCTGCATTTCCTGCAGTGACATCTGTGCTTCCTTGACATCTTCCTCTTTTTCGTGAAACTCTGCATCATACGCCGATGCCAATAGTTGCAACTTCTCATTTATCTCAGGTAGGACTCTGTGCGTGGTCCGCATTGCAGCCTCACTTAGGTACTGTTTATTGATTTGTGTGGTGGAGTAAGACGAGGCACGGTCCAACGCAGCCGGATGTACGGGTGATGATGACGGCAAGACTTGACGCTTGCTCGCTTCGTGAGCATCGATGTACTCTTGAGCGGAACGACCATCCTTGTTCAGAATATGTGGATTCGCGTTATACTCGAGAAGACTTTTCCAGACCTTCTTCACACCATTTCTGGCAGCCACGGTAAGTGCTGTGTCACCATTATGATCCCTATGATCTATCAATGCCTTGAATTCCGCACCACTCGTGGATTGTGTCAAGTGATTGAGCAATTGATCCATGTAGTATCGAGCAGCCATGATCTTGCTTTTCGCCGGTGCCGATGTTGACATTGCAATGTGGTGAAAGACAGTCCTTCCGTGGTTATCCGATATGTGTGCACTGCCCATTAGTTGCTGTATAATTTGTGGGAAGGTCTTCAGGTCATAGTTGTTGCAAAATGCCACGACCCGCATGAATGGAGTCTGTGATTCATGGTTGCCACAACTTATATCTGCTCCAGCTCGTTTAAGATATGCTACAACGTCGAGTAAGCCCATGGCACTCGCCCAATGCAAAGCAGAATGTCCTTCGTCATCTATCGTAGCGTTCGCGTCGAAATCTGGAGGAGGTGCGCGCAAGAAGTCCGGCATTGAAAATCGCTTGGGATCTGTAAAGAACTCCAGGAGTTTCTCGCTGTACCCTGAGATTTGCAGTTGTCCAGGGACATACTGGTCAGAAAAAATTGCATGGACGCCATCTTCAAGGTCAGAATGTATAGAAATGTCCGTTCGGTCGGGCGAAGCACTACGATCAGACTTCAAGTCTTCTATACTGGCGTCTGACATTTCGGATGAGAGGACAGCAGAAGTTCGAGCTCGAGCTGTTTCGAGCAATTGTTTCCTCGGGGTCGGCTTCAGTTTTCTTGGTCCTCGAAGCATCGTGCCTTGCTTGATTGGCTTCGAAGCAGCTGTTGTATGCTTTGGAGCCGGTGGAGGACTCTGGGATCCTTGACGGTACGACAATATCGGTTGCATTACTTCCGCTACCTCATATTGCGTAGCTAATTCCAGTCCACGAGCAAATGGGATCCAAGTACCTTGGTACTTTCCATAACCTCCTTGCACCTTCTCATGTTCACCTTTCTGTACTTCGCGCTCCAGTATACGAGTGCGTTGAGGTTTGTCAAATCCCGCAACCTTTAAAATTTGTGTTGCATTCATCCAATCATCTTTTCTACGTCGCATCATGGGAATGCCCTTGATCGTGATTTCGAGCACCGGCACATTGGAATACACTGCGGATCCAATTGAGTTCTGATTCATACTGACAGTCCCTGAAGGCGTATAAGTTGACAAGCAAGTACCCGAAGACCTTCGACTTAACGCGAGTGCTTGTTAAAGTGATACAAAGGACATCTCTGGCACGTCACTTTCAGACCATCTCGATATTCCAGAGCGACTTCGTCTTGGCATACTAGAAATAAGATTCAGCTTTACAGAACTGACCTGCCACAATTGTTTATTCTATTGGTCCGGACTTCATCGACTTTACAAAGCTTAAGCTTGCTACGTCCACGCTTGTGGTTCTCACATCGGGAGCTCCGCGATAGACTCGGACATGCCGTTGTGGGGGAATCCAGCAGAAACTTGTGGTGGAGAAGACATTTTGGCAAGCGACCAACTGCAGACTTGGCAGCTGCTCGGAAAGAGCGGTCTTGTTAGTTGCAGCTGAATATCGGGTATGCCATGATACGAATTCTGCACAAGGCATATGCATATGCTACCAGTCTTGTTCGTTGCCTTATGAGAGATCCATGAGGCGGATGAACAACGAAATTAGTACATGCACGACTTGCATGCTAATTAAGAGGCACTCGTTCACCATGGAACCTTGGCTCGATTGTGCCAATGGCCGATAACATCGTCAATACCATGCTACCGAGCTATCTCGCTGCTCCTAGCTCGTGATGCTATTGGTGGGAGGGCAAACATAAATGCAACAATACTACCTAGGTAGTTTTATGTCCACGGCTGCGGCTTGCAATGATTGCCGGAAGCGTTCTGATCGCAAGCTCAATGATTAATCTACTTTCGAGTACTGTCTTGATCACAGATAGTCGGAGCTGCGTGTCATGGACTGAGCAGTCGCTGTCTGTGTGTACCTAGGTATGACATCAATACGACAACTCAATGCAACGCTCACCGAGTTCCTGCCTACACGATTCTAGTCCAACGGAATTCGGGACTCCTTGACTACTGGCCCAATCATGTAAAACACTTGATCTCTCTTGAAGACGTTATCAGGGACCCCGGACATAGCTACAGAGGATCTCGTTATTCCATGCATCAGAGCTGTCGTGTCCAATTAGTCTCTACTCCGACTTAGCAATATATCGTCTTGCTAGGTAGACAAACAGAGTCTAGAGAATTTGACTGGTGTCGCAATCTAGGATTGGAAAGTGATTCGGTAGCTCAAGCCGGATCGCCACGATTTACAGTGGCAATCTACCTGGTCCGACCTTGAAGAATGTATTGCGTCTGGAATTCTCTGCCCTGTGCGAAGTTCAGAGATCAGACTGGTTAGCGTGAGCACAGCGACTCGTCTGCCCCAAAGTCTCGTCAGGGCCAGTCTGAGCCGGACATTAATTTCGGAGCCGTATCAATAAACAGACCGTTCTGAGCACTTTAGATTGATCTCTGAGCACTCCTGAGTCAGCTGTCTTCGACCAGGCTCGAGACACATACATGCTGTTTCCAACAAGCATACCGCTTCTCATGTCATGTTGTAGATCACAACACGGTGACCGCAACAAGACCATACAATCGTGCGTCCGACGCAGCTCCTTCTTGTCAGTGTTGATTAGTCCAGGCAACAGCTTCGAAAAATTAGACCCCGTCATACAGCATCATCACTACCATGAGTTTCCAGGACTACACACCATGTGCTCGACCTGGTTTCGGCAAGAAAGGACGACAGGTGGCTGCCGTTGGCAATTTCTATGCTATGCGAGTGCCTGACATCACGATCTATCAGTATGATCTGAAGATCTCTCCCGAGTTGGACAGCAGGGATCTGGAAAAAGCACGACCGGTAGGAATGCCAGTCTTATTTGCAGAAGGACTCGATACTGACACTTTAGATCTGGCTCAAGTTCGAGGAACAGTATCTGAAGGATTGTCATGCCATTTATGATGGTCGGAATCTTGCATATGCACCTACACCACTTCCCTTCGGTCCTGCGGTCCGACACACAATTACGTCAGATCTCTTGCAAGTATCATGACGTACCGTGCTAACATTCTTAGCTTACGAGAAGCAGGTGCGCGATTTCCTGCAGAGACCTATCAAGTTACCATGGTCAAAACATCACTGGAGTGTCAACTTCGCACATTGAGTGATTTTGTGGCTGCAAAGATCTCTCAGAGTGCGGACACTATCGCTTGTCTGCAGTGCCTGAATATTCTCTTTCACGAGAAGAATGATCCGAGCCTGCTCAAGATCAGGGAGTCATTCTTCAGACATGACAACTTTACCAAGCTGACTGGAGGACTCGAGATCTACCGGGGCATTTTTCAATCAGTTAGACTTGGTGCAGGCCAGCTGCTCTTGAATGTTGATACAGCGGTTGCAGTCATGCACGAGAGAGGCAGTCTTATCAGTCTATGTGTAAAGCATCTTGGCTTACGAGATGAGGGAGATCTCAACAACCTCAGCTCACAAAGTCAACGAAAGCTGCAAAGAATCGTGAAAGGTCTTCGAATCTACTGGACTCATCGAGGCGAGCGAGGACTCACGAAAGATGTGAAGATCAAGGTCAGTGACCAAAGAAGGGTAGCAATTCTAGCTGACTATTCAGGGTGTAAGCACACAGAGCGCGAGTCAGGAACGATTTGTCTTGCATGCAGACAATCCAGAGACTGCACAGGAGATCTCTGTGGCAGAATATTTCTACAAGGCGTACAACATACGATTGAAATATCCAGGCTTACCTTGTGTGATTGTTCAGAAAGATAACAGATTGCCCATGGAGGTCTGTGGCGTGGTACCGGGACAAAAATACAGCACCAAGCTTGGCCCATTGCAAGTGGCAGAAATGATCAAAACGACTTGTGTTGCGCCAGCTCAACGCCTTAAGTCTATCGAAGCAGGTGTCAAGAGCTTCGATTTTTCGAGCAACAAATACATCAATGCGTGGGGGCTTGAAGTCAGTCCCAAACCGGTGCTGATTAAGGGGAGAGTTTTGCCTCCACCAAAATTAGAATATCATTCCAGCTCAGCCAATGCGATTTTTGAGCCCAAAGCTGGGGTATGGGACACTCGGGGAAAGAAGTTGTGTACTCCTGCAATACTCGGATCGTGGAGTGTGGTCAGTTTTGTACAACCCAGACGATTTCCAGAAGAGCAATTGAAGACATTCGTCAGTGCTCTAGTCAAGTCATCTGCAGAATTGGGTCTGAGCATAAAGAATCGTACTCCACCAATCATATATGCAAACCCGGCAGGCAATATCACACAAGTCTTGAGAGAAGCTTGGGTAAAGGCGGGCAATTTTGCCAAAGCGCAACCTCAAATCCTGTTGTGTATCGTACCTGCTGTGGAGGCAACTTTGTATGCTGAAATAAAGGTACGAAGAAGATCAGTTGCCAGAAAGGCTATCATTAATAGTGACAGAGAGTTATGAACACCGAACTAGGATGCGCCAGCCAGTGCCTGGTGTCGACAAAGCTGTCGAATCCTAAGGGTGTTGCACAGTATTGTGGTAATGTGTGCTTGAAACTAAATGCTAAGTTGGGAGGGGCCAACGTGTTCTTACCACCGAGCTACACAGGCTTCATCTCAGCCGTGCCAACGATTGTCCTTGGCGCGGATGTGAACCATCCTGGTAAGGGCGAGGATCATGTACCGTCATTTTGTGCTGTGACAGCCTCGATGGATTCGAGAGCTAGCCGATATGCTTCTGCAAGCCGTGCTCAAACGAATCGCGCGGAAATGATTACAGAGTTCGGCGGTAAAGAGAGATAAGCTACCAGAGGTTGCTGTTCACTGATCGTTCTAGATATGGTGATAGAACTGTTGAAGAAGTTTTATGGATCATGTGGACAAAAACCTGAGAGGTTAGTCCAGCGGCATATGTCAGAGCAATTAGACTGATGAATGCAGAATCCTAGTTTATCGAGACGGGCTGTCTGAGGGACAATTCCAAGAGGCGCTGGAAGTCGAGGTCAAAGCAATTCGAAATGCGTGTGCCACACTGGAGTCAACTTACCGCCCGAAAATCACCTTTATCGTGTGCCAGAAGAGACATCACACAAGATTCTTCCCCTCTGGAAGTTCTGGCGCTGACAGAAGTGGCAACCTCTCTGCTGGATTCTGCGTGGACACGGACGTCACACATCCGACTGAGTTTGATTTTTACATCCTGTCTCATGCAGGATTGCAGGGAACTTCTCGACCAACGCATTATCGTGTTCTAGTGGATGAGAATGAGCTGGGGGCGGACGAGTTGCAAGAGTTGACCTACAATCTGTGTTGTAAGGGACAATCTGTTCTTCTGTTCGGCACTAACAGATCAGACCTGTACACGAGATGTTCTCGCTCTATCTCAATTGTACCTGCCGTGCGTTACGCGGACCAAATTGCTGCTTTGGAACGTCACCACTACAACAGTTCAAGTCGTTCTGCATCGGAGACTGCATCGTACACTGAGGTATCTCCTTCTTCAGGATCTGGCTCAAAGGACATATCTGAGGCGGAGATAAAGCGTTACTATGCCCCTGTGAAAGTATGTTTCATTCATACAAAAAGCACAGTCTTGTCTGACATGTACTAGGAGACACTACAATCACAAAGTATGTGGTGGAGCTGATTTCTGCTGCTACGGACCTTGCTGCTTGTCAGCGCTAACAGATATTTTATTACGTACACTGGTCAGATATAGATATGAAGATCACGGCCTGAATATTACTCTACCTCTAAATCTGTGTGTATTATGCACACGTCTTTGCAAACGCCAAGCTCTTTTTGTCATTGCTGAAGTACAATGTGATTTACAAGAGTCTCTATGTCACACATTGTGTATAGAAGTGTTCGTGGTGACGGAGCATCTCGGCCATTGAATTCCCAGGATTTATTCACAAACTCGATGCTTTCGACGGGCTGACCATTTCCCCACGAATTGTGGAGCCGATCTAATCTTATCACTTGCGTACACGTTCAGGTTGTCGTTTCTTCTTGCACACCTGTTGCACTTGTACTTTTTGAACACGCGTCGAGATTGCTCGTGTATGACGACGACATTTTCTCCTTCTCTGTGGTAGGCTGGCAGCATAGTTCAATTGAGTTCAGCGACTTTATGGAATGCTGCGCTTACCATACACGAACGAGGAGTACAAGGACAAACCAATCAATAGATCGCGCCTGAGATCGATTCGTCAAAAGCCGGTGACAAAGCGGGGCATTGTCATTGCAGGCATCCTATGCACGATATTTCTGTTGTTACGCTTCTATCACGGCAGGACTCATGAACCGATTGACGACGAAGCTGCCGAGGACGACTTGTTCGTGGAGGCCAAGTGGCATTCGACTGTCTTGGCTCGTTCACTGATAAATGCACGATCGTCGCGGTTCCTGAATCGTCCGGAGAATGTGTTTTTCCTGCTCAACTCGCTCACGAACGCCGATGGCGATCTGATCGCGTTGGGTTGTGACATGTCTGTGCGACAACCAGGGAGTAAAGTACACTTTATCATCCTGGGTGCCGGGAGCTTGAGCATCGAGGCGTTCAGGTCGATGCATCAGGTGGGTGATGAGACGTGTGGTGCAGCGCACTTTCACGATGCCCGTATACCCGCTGACGTCAACGACGGTGGCAGCAACAACAACAACGAGAGACGGAGCAATAGGTTGGTGAGTTATGCATCGAATGCGCTGTCACTCATCGTGGACGCGCATCAGCCCCAGGCTATTCTGTATACGCACTCGGAGGGCAAGTCAAAGCCGACATGGTTCATGTTTGCGATACACAAGCATCGCCAGCGCGCGACATTCATCGAATTGTCGCCGTCGTCCGTCGTCTCGCTAGGTTGGCTGGCGACTCTGCCCGCACGAGCGCTGCGAGACTGGACTCGGCCGCGAATCGATATTCTCGTGGAGGCGGGCACGGATCCCGGAGCCCTGAAGCGTCTCTTCACGTCCCTGGCTCGGGCGCATTACCCGAATGCCCACAAGCCGCTCATCATGCTGGACTATGATGGGTCCGCCATGGCCGGCAGCAAGTCCATCTACGACTTTGCGGAATCCCTGTCGCACGTCTGGCCACGCGATAAACTCATCCTCAAGAGTCGCACCACAACGTACTCTTCCGCCAGCAAGACGAAGACGATGGTGGTGCCGGACTCGCCCTTTGAGGCGTGGTACCCCGTTGATCCGGACTCGTACCTGCTCATGTTATGCGGTACGGACGAAGTGAGTCCGTGGTACTTTGATTTCCTCCTCAAGAGTCTCCTGCACCAGCGGTACGACGAGACCTCTGCCTCTCTACCGCATACACCGGCCATCTCCCGACACGAGAACGGAGAAGCCAGTGTCGCCTCGAGAGTGTATGGCATCACACTACAAGCCGCTCATGGCGAGGACGATAACGGCGACGACGCACATAGCGAAAAAAAGTCAGGAATCGGCGACTTTGGCACATCGACACTGTTATTCCCCAATCACTTTATCGCCTTTCATCAACAGTGGCGCGAGCGAGACGCAAAGTCAGTGAGCAATGGAGAGACGGATCAAGTTGCCGCTTGGCACGAGTACGTCCGGCAACACCAATTAGTCCTCGTCACGCCCGCGGAACTCGTTCATGACGATGGCACCTTTGTCCTCGTCAAACATCACAAGGATGATACAGCCATAGACGTCGATGCACCAGTCACGAATAAAGATTTTGACCTGCTCGATGATCCCGAGTGGTGGCGAACGATTGGACCGAATCAATTCGTGCATGGTATCAGCATGAAAAGGATACACAATAACTTCTCATAAATATTTCGTTATTCCTGTCTTTTGGCATGTAACTGCATTTTTAATTGTTCTTAGAGACGAGCCACATCGAGTCATTTCGAGACGTTCTTGTTGAAAAAGTTTGCCAAATCTTCATAAGCTTCGGCAAACTTCTTCTTGTTTTCGGCATCACTCAAATCGGCACGAGCAGCGGCCCAGCCGTGGTGCATCGTGTCGTAGGTCTTGAAGACACTCTTGGCCTTGATGTCGTTTTGCAGATTATCCTGGAACTTTTTAATGTCCTCTGCAGGCTCATCCTTTGATGGCAAGACGATGATTGGGTTGCTGATTGCTCGTGCATCAGCCGGATCGACCATGGCTGGGTGGACGACGGCAGTTGCTTGGAATACGTCTCGCTTGTCGCTAGCAAGGATGGAAATCTTGCCCTAAACACCGTTAGTGGTGGCCATGGTAACATCTGATGGATCACTTACACCCCAGCAGAATCCGAGGATCGCGTGATATTTGACCTTTGTAAACTCCTTGGACGCTGCAGTCGCAAATGTGGACAGAGCTTTGAGGTTGTCTGCTGGTGCTGCAGGTCCTGCAAAGAAAGCCTGCACCTTCTCCTTGGCCTCGTCGGTGGTCGGAGGATACAGCTCTTGTGGCAATGGAGAACCCTTGAAGAAGTCGGGCATCACGACAAGGAATCCTTGGCTAGCCAAAATATCGGCACCTTGTTGTGTGGATGGGTGGAATCCAAAGATGTCGTAGATGACCGTGATAACTCTGTTTGCCTTTGGGTCTCCTACTACATATGTCTTTAGTCCTCCGAGGGTTTTGTAAGAACCTTTTGGCTGGTACGAAGACTCAACAGGAGGCTAAAACGTGTTAGGCTCAAGCGATCGAAGCAATAGCTAGACTCACGATTGAGCAGCATGCGGCATTAGTGTTGGCAGACATCTCTATTTCTCGCTTTCAGGTATGAGACAAGCTATGCAATTTGCTTAAGCCAAGATGTATTTGCATGGTAATGGACAACAGCTGGTGGTCAGCACAGAGGTCGAAGATTCCCCGGGGGACTGAATGGGCGGGGGAAGATCTTCGAGATCACAAACTGCGCGTACAAGTGGACGATCATTCATCAGTGACGTAATATGTGCTCTACTCTGCAATTTTCGCTGCTCAACAGGAAGATGCAACAGCTCGAAAAAAGTGCGAATAGATTGGGATTCATGCTTCTCGTGTTCACCTATAAGACAGGCATTCTTATTACCGCTACTACTTTGCACAATGTCTCTTATTCATAACACTGTACAGTCCCCAACCTTATACCTACTTGATCTGATTTAGCGAGCATTTCTCGGCCTTCGTGATCGAGGTTGCAATACTTTGCGTGGCGTGTTCGCATTACCTGCAGCACCACTGAAGTCGAAGGGATTTGGCGATCCGGGAGCAGTGACAGTGGCCAACGATGGCGACTGCAGCGCGGGACTGGCAAAGCCAGAGCTTGGTGCTGGTTGTGGCTGGCCAAAGACGAAAGGTTGAGCATTGGTTTGCGACGGCGCCCCGAATTGAAATGTTGCGCTCGGGCCAGTTGAGGCAGGCTGAGCCGAGGTCGATTGTGGTGTCGTAGCAAAGCTGAAGTTATTGTTCTGTGGTGCTGCGCCAAAGGTTGGGGTCACTGTGGCTCCAAAAATGTTATTAGTGTTCGGCGGCACTGCATTGGTCGCAGAACCAAAATTGAAGGTCGGGCTCGGGGTCGGATTTGGATTTGGATTTGTTGGTTGAGCCCCAAACATGGAGTTGTTCGCCTGTGTGGTTGGTGCAGCTCCAAATACTGATGCGTTTGCGCTGGAATTTTGTTGTCCAAACGGGCTCGATACACTCGGCAATTGTGAGGAACCTGATGTAGCATTGAAGCCTGAAGGATTGAAGGAAAAACTAGCTGCACCTCCAGCGACTGGCGGCCCACCGAAGGCTGCATTTGTGGTCGCAGGCACGACTGGACCGGCACTTGCAATTGGAATGTTTTGTCCAAACGCAGCAGGCGGCTTCGCTTGGGCGTTTTGTGCTGGTTTGCCGAAGCTGAAGACAGGGGCGTCAATAGAAGTCTCTTTTGGTGCTGTGCTTGAAGGCTGTGAGCCAAATTGAAACGCTGGAGCATTTTGAGCATTTCCGTTTGTCTGAGCAGCTTGTGGTTGAGCTCCAAAGGTGAAGGTTGCAGCGTCCTTGCTATTGTTGCCTACATTACTATTGCTGCTCGATGTGTTACCGAAGCTGAATAATGGAGCGTCTACATCCTTTTTCGTCGTTATTGATGCATTAGAGGTGACACTGGAATCGTCCGTACGCTGCGGAGCGGTATCGCCAGATTTATCGTTCTTTTGTTGTGAGTCTATTTGCGCATTGCTGGCGCCAATTTCTTGTGCCATAGTGGCGCCAAATTTAAAGGGTGAACTTACTGTACTCGACTGCAATTGTCCGTGAGCCGCTGGATTTGTTGCTACGCTTGACTGTCCAAATGAGAACGACGTGGTGGCAGCTGGTTCCTTGGCAAAATCTTTCGTAGCTTGAGGAGATTGTGTATCGAAGAAGATTGATGGCTGCTTCGTATTTCCAAAGGAGAAGCTATGAGTCGATGCTGTTTCCGGGAGTTTGCTTGCATGCGAGTTGACTTGGTCCCCAGAGCCCTTGCTGTCAGTCGACACTTTAGCAGGTTCGGTGTGTACAGCAGTCGTTGCAGAATTTTCAGGCAGGATTGCACCGGTGCCTGTACGTGGAATGTGCATGTCACTATTTGTAGGCAGCATCGCATTAGACATGGTCGCCGAACCAGTCTTCAGCTTCGAGGAGTCAGCATCAGTCGGGGCATCAATCTTGGTCGATGCAATGCTTGTAGACGTCGGAAATGCAAAGTTTAGCGCAGGATTATTGGCTCCTGATAAAGTAGGTTCTTCGAGCGGCTTGACTACATCTTTCTGCGATTGTTCTGCATTGGAGGACAACGTTGTCGACGAACTTGCACCTTGGGATTGCAATGTGCTTGGTTTCATCGTGCCAAACGAGAATTTGGGTGCCCCTGTAGTACTATTGACGGCTTCAGCATCAGCGGGTCGTTTTGGAGTGTGACCAAAATCGAAAGTTGGAAAGGATTGCACCTTGAGCTCATTAGGAACCACTGCAGTTCCCGTACTCGTATTAGAATCAGCTTGTGACTGATGACCCGAAGGAACCATGCTCATAGAAACTTGTGAAAGAGGGGAGGCTTTTCGTGCTAGTGGGTTGTTGAAAGACCCAGTCATGGTTGAGAACTTGAAACCGTTCGACGAAGACTCAGCAGCTGGTCTTTTGTCAGTTGCATAATCGTCTGTGCTTTCATACTTCTCCGAATTATTGCTGCTGTCTGCTGGGGTAATCAATGCATCCTTGATAGTGCTAAGTGGTGGAGGCATGGATTCTCGCTCCTTTTGTTGCTGTGCTCGTAGCTTCTTAACTGCTTCATCCTCCTTCAACAATGGGATCTTTGGTCTGGATATGGACTCATCTTCGTCAGTCAGCTTGCTACGTTTCGGTGGGTTATCGGTATATGGTCCGAACAAATCTTCCATGTCTTCGTCGAGAGCTGAGAAGCAGCCAGGTCGCTTGCGTCGCTCCTTCGATATAGAAGGGCTCTCTGGCACAAATTGCTGTGGTTTCTCGTCGGCCAAGAATGACATTAATTCATCTCCAGTCTGCACCTGACTATTGACCATTGCTGGTTTTGGCGCTATACGGTCGGACTCGATGCTGCCCTGACGCGTGCGACTCACACTCCGTGAAGCATTCATTGGTCTTCTGGACTGACTAGCTCGAGTGGAGTGGATGCTTGCTGGTGTCTGCGGTCTGGACTCCTGCCTGGAGCTGGCCTGGATCTGGTCCTCAGCTCTCTTAGAACGAGGTCGTTTGGCCAGACTTGATTGCCTTGAATGCGAGCGCGACTGGCGCCGGCCACTCTTTAAAAGGTTAGCCATATCATGCAAATCATTCCCATGATTCTGAATTGTCTCTCGGCCTGCTGGCATAGGAAAGGACCGAATGGGAGCCCAGTAACGCTCGTTGGCGTCTAGAGCCTGAGAATCCAGCTCAGGCACAGGTTCAAGGATATCCGTGGACTTCTTGCTAGTAAAGGAGATATCTTCGTGCCACAACATGGGTTCTTTTGGTGTTGAAGTCCTCGATATCGCCTCCGAACCATATATTCGTCCAGGATTCTCAATTACCAAAGCATCATTCTGTACTTGAGATCCATGTCGTTCGCAAATATCACGCCAAGCTGCTAGAATGCCTGAGCTAGTGTTGGTTTGCCACTCGCGCGGGTCGATTTTGTGTGGTCGCACAACTGCGGAAGAATGCTCGCTTCCTTGCTTGTCAAGACTCATGGCACTATTGCGACTTGTCGATCTGTGTCGCCTCTTCACATGGTCAAGCTCAAGTGTGTCCTGATTTATGTTCTGTACAGCCGTATCCAATAAGACAGGTGGGACTAGCCCTTGTCGGCGAAAGAAACCACTATCTGCAAGTATAGTCCGTAACTTGGCATGATCGTCTACGACAAGCTCAGAGACCTCCTTTGCCTCGACCAGATCCTTAACTTGCAGATTTTGCGTGGACAACCATTGTCTAATCTCCTCATCATGTCTGGCTTGTGTGCCAGCATCAATTTGTAAAGATTTGAGGCTCCGCCCGCGTGCCCGCTCCGGTGGAAAGTTGTGCGAAGCAGTGTTGTTATTCTTTCGCTGCTCTTTTCCTGGAGGAGTAGGTAGTGTAGGAATTTTGAATTGCGCAGCATCAAAGCTGGGCACTCGAAAAGCTTGGACTGCATTCTTCGATTGCAATTGCCCATCTCTTCGCACTTTCACTGCAATCGGCGTCTTGCCCAAATAATGAGGCACCAGATCAGGTGCCAGCATACTTTCAGACTTCGAATCATCCTTATTCCAGGTACCATCCTCTAATTGAGATGTTTGACTGCGTTTCGGTTGTTCTCGATGTACAACCTTGCTTGCCGAGGCTCCGAGATTCTTCGATAGGTCATCTCCACTATTGAAGACCCACGAGACGAATTTATACAGTCCTTTCGCAGCATTCTCAATAAGCGTTTGTGTTGCAATGGAACCGTTCTCGATGTCATCCTAAAGACGAATCAGCATTTTTTTGGCATGTCTCATCCGACCACTGACTTGTTTCGCGACTTTTGTTTTTCTGGAGTAAGGTGTTTCAATATGCTTCGATTTGCGAGCCTTTGTGACCGCCGGCATCTAACTGATCGCAACCAGGCACAAGCGTATACGATGTAACTTGGCACAGGGCCCTCGTCTACTCAGAAAGACAACGCGCAGGAGTATTGTAGCATAAAGAATTTCGGTCACTGTCGCATTTCGATAGAATAACCGAGCCCGAACTTTCGCAAAAACGGCTGATATGAGTGTCAACACATACAAGGTATTGTTCCTCAAGCTTGTACACGAAATCTAGCAATTGCAAGGTCGGTAACCGGTGTGCAAGCGTGTGAGCAACGGTTGGCGTCCACCTTTGGCTCAGCCAAGCACGGAGCTCCACAAATCAACCACAATCTTGCCGGAAATTTTGATCCGAACTGATTCATGATGATGAACATTTGCAATTGTACGCTATAGTATGTAGATGTAACAGTCATTGAAACAGGAAGCACCCTGTCGCAGATGCTCGTACACACCAGATTTGTAGAATGGATTCTATGTGTGCCCTTGGCATGTGCGCGTAGTGTTTCGATCGAGCTGGGCCCATCGTAGGAAATCCAATTGTGGCTGTCAGCTATAGGTAGTTGTTTACCACCTGAATTCTTCTCTGAGCCTGGCTTTGTATATGTACTGGCTTGGCATATCGCATCAAGTCATATCTAAAGTCTTTGTTACCTCTGATGACGCTGCATGGCTGTAACTTGTTCTAGTCAAGCCTCCAGACATGTTCAAGATCGACTACATTGTCTCCCAGAGCTTTGCGAGCCTTTGATTATCGGATGGACATCGACGTGGGAGAATCCACAGAGCTCCAATATCAGTATCCTTGCGTCCTCTTCGCCGTTAAGAGGTGATCAGTTAAGAGGTGATCAGTATTCGCATAGCACCATCAAAATCATCGAGCTTGTAGGATAGCAGTTGACAGTCTATTCGTCTGCATGCCACCATAGTTCTTGTCTTTGTTCGTGCGGTTCATGTCCTCCTTGGGGAGGATTCAGCATGAGCCAATGCGAACAAAGCACACTAGGCACGAGGATACCCCGTCGACTGGTCAATGCGGAACAATTCCGGAGGTGTGCTTATATTGCGTGTCGTCGCTGGCAGACAAGTGAATCAATTATCAAGATTGATCGAGTCGCCGAATTTCGATTTCAGTTGAACCTTTAGTGTCCCCATTTCGTCCCTGATGGCGTCCAGCTCAGACTCGAGTGTCTCAAGATCCGAGTCGACGTCAGACTTCTCTTTTTCTAGTTTCTTTTGTACTTCTTCTAAGTTGAGGTTGATGAACGCATCGCCAATCTTGTACGGAATTAGATCGTCTTCATCGGCGAGCTCCAATTCGTTCTCCAGGTCTTCTAGATACTCTCGGTCCTGCTTTTTCGTCTTCAGCTCATGCTCCCTATTGGCTAACCTGTTGACGAGCTTGGAGAATGTGTTAATAGCAGATTGGTCCGTCCATGAAACTTATTTGTCAGTCACTCAATGTGAAGCTGGGTGCTCGACATAGTATACCTGTCTCGGACACTTCTTCAGATGGCTCAAGCATTTTAGACATCGTGTAACGGCCTGCTTGTGCTCCTCGGAACCACCGAGATGTAGAATATCATGCATCCTACCTTACTACGCGCTACAGCAATGACTGTCAGCTGGATCTCTACGGGAGAATGAACATGAAACTTGTGGCTTGCCCAAGACGACTCTATACGACCGTGCTCGAACAACGAACGCCAAAGCGTGCGGTGGATGTTAGATTTCGCGCCAACAAAGCACGCTGTCCTTATATTTCAAGAACTTTGAGTTGCACATCCCAGTCTTTGACAGCGCTAGATCATCTTACCTGACTGGTTGACCGCCCTCTTTGCGACACAGGCAGAATAACAAGGAAGGGTGTCGTTGATCCGGCCTCTGCTGAGTGAACTTTCATGCAGTACGAATATGATGCCAATGGCGATCTCTCATCCTTGGTCCTTATGACCTTCCTTTTGGTGCTACTAGTGCCTCTTTCGTACAGAGTAATCTGGCCCAAAAAAGCGAAACGCTCAGCTAGTAGTACCTTTCCTGTCAAGGTAGACGATGATTCGATCAATCTGGAGGTGATACGCAATCGTCCACAGAAATCAAGTATCAATGCCTTCTACAGCAAATTGTTCACTTCGAAATATATCGTCTTGTCTGTCGGATGGGCAGCAGTGGCATATCTTGCGTATCGAATTGCCACCACTGAACGAGTGTCCAAGTATTGGAATCCGTACGAAATCCTGGGAGTGGATGAAAGTGCTACCGAAAAGGAGATCAAAAAGCACTACAAGAAGCTGTCTATCAAATTCCATCCTGACAAAGTCAAGTTAGGAATCAACCAGACTTTAGAGGAAGTCCAGGAGCAGTTCGTGTCCTTGACAAAAGCGTACAAGGCACTTACCGATGAGGAGGTCAGACAAAACTTTTTAGAGCACGGCAATCCCGATGGAAAGCAAGACTTGTCTGTAGGAATTGCGCTACCAACATGGATGGTTGAGGGCGGTCAGAGTTTGTGGGTGCTAGCTGCGTACTGCGTCACGCTACTTATCGGCTTGCCCGTCGTGGTGGGTCGATGGTGGTATCATTCTGCAAAGATCACCAAGGACGGGCTGTTGAATCTTACAGCTGAACGATACTTCAAAGGCATCCATGACAAAATGACGACTGATGAATTGATTTCATTATTATGCTCAGCTGCAGAATTGGACTCGATACAAGCCCCTCAAGCTTCAATAGAAAAGCTTCGCTCGAGCCTTGAACAATCCTGTGCTGTGAAATTCGAGAAAACCATCTCAAATGCTGAGATCTTGCTGCGAGCACACATGACAAGAACTAGCATGGATAATATTGCTCTCATTGTAGCTCAGGCCGCAGTGCTGGACAACATCGGGACGTTGCACAAAGGTCTGTACAATGTCGCCCTATCGTACGGTTATCTAGATACACAGATGAAAATCCTAGAGCTCTCGCCAGCCATTATACAAGCCGTTTTGCCAGGCGACTCTCCACTTTTACAATTACCATACATTTCGAAGCAGCAAGTCGACACGACTGGTTCGTCTCTGTCAGAGTTAACACTCGACGACTTCCTGAAACTCGATTCGACCACACAGAAAATGGCACTTGGCTTAGATGGTCAAAAACTCACAAAAGCACTAGAGGTAGCTAAGGCTATACCTCTGATTGAGGCTGTGAAGGTTGTCTATCAAGTGGAAGGAGACGATCGTATCACCACGAATGCCATTGTGCAATTGGTAGTAAAGCTCAGAAGAGCTGGGGGAGAACCATTAAAAGAGAAGGATCTTCTCGTTGAAGAATTGGTTGAGGACGATGTCGCTGGGATCTTGAATGCAGATGAAGCTCTGGCTGCGACAGCGGTGCAAGATACTCTCAGTTGGGCTCCCTACTTTCCAACACCACCCAAGCATCAACTGTGGCTATCCATGGCAGATGTCAAGCAGGATCGAGTTATTGTCGGACCTCTGCCTGTGGAAGACATCGGGGACAAAGTGCGAACTTTCAAAATACCATTCCAAGCGCCGCCCGCTGCAGGGCTGTACACGTTTCAGGTCCATATCAAATCCGACACATACCTTGGAATGGATACTACTTTCCATATGGAATTGGACGTCGTAGACGAGTCTGCCCTCCCTCAGAAGGCAGAGGATGAAATCAGCGAACCCGATGAAGACACCATCGCTGGTCAGATGGCAGCCCTCAAGGGTGGATCAGTCAAGACGAACAACCACGAGTATGAGTCCTCCAGTGAAGAAGAACTGACTGATTCCAGCGACGATGATTCAGACAGCGACTAATACAGCTCAATAAGCATTATCATAGCACAGGTTTTCATAGCTAGAGAGCTGTAGTCGGCACATTGACAGACTATCCCTCGTCCACAAGGCATCGAAATGTTTCCGCTTGGAGGTGGCCATTTGGACCACACCGTCAGGTAGTCAAGGCTATTGCAGAGCAGGGAAGTATTTACATTGACAACCATACAGAGCGTCAGCGTTACCAAGATGGATCTTTTGATCAATCAAAACAAAGGCACGATCAATGCCGAGACGAGAAGTCATTTGTGGAGCTCCTTCGCTGCTGAAACTGCTGCTGAAGTGCGCGCGCAAGCGACATCAGGTTCGACCAATGGAAACGCGACAGTGCTTCTTGCCCAAGCGCACCAGCTGCAGCTGATCACTCGTCAGCACTTCCTTCGACATTTTCGCAAGCGCTGCTTTCACTGTCGCGATATTGATAACGAGCCCTATACGAGGCACTCCCGACTTTCTCAACGACGAATTCCTCGTACTGAGAGCGACCCGAAAGTGAAATGGCAACGATGCAGGATCTCCCAGCTCCTACAGAACATGACGCACAAGCCTTGGCACAGAAATTGGAAGTCAGCCAGGAGGCACCACCGATAGCTCCGGAGCGGAAACGTCGGTCACATCAAAAATCACGCAAAGGATGCACGACGTGCAAGAAGAGAAAGGTCAAGTGCTCTGAAGAAAAACCAGTAAGTCAAGATGGACGCGTCTGATTCAGTCAATATTGACGACTATTTCAGATCTGCTCTCAATGTGATAAACTCGGACTCGATTGCCAGTATGAGGTGCGCAATGGTGCATCCTCGGCTATGCCGTTGCCAATACTCGAGTGCTCCCTGATGTTCTTCTGGACGACAGAGACTGGCAAAGGTTTCTTTGACAGTGAGGCATGGATCAATAATGTGCCCGTAAGTAAAGTCGGATCGGTTGTGATTGTCTATTGACCTAGTCAAGACACTTGCCTTTGAGAATTCATATCTTTTGCATGCAATCTTCAGCGTCACCGCCTCTCATCAGGTAGCGCTTGGCATCGATTTACAGTCCAGAATGCAAATGTCAGTTGATGACTTTGTGGCTAGACACAGACAACAAGCTCTGGAAGAATTTCGCACAGTCCTCAACATCGGAGTGACAATAGAGAACGCTGAGGCACTGTTCGCCACGGCAGTTTTATTGGCCATCCAAAGTTTCACGATCGACTCGCATACGTGGATCAGGATGTTTAGAGGGACTCGATTCGTGGCGCATGAACTCCGAAAGGTGCTGCCCACCCAAAGTATATGGGATCGGTATGTCTGAAGTCTGTTGCACTGCTAAATGCATACTGACCAACCTCAAGGCTCTTGATACCCAGGGTCGATACACCTTCAGTTCCAAACACATTTGTCCTGGCTCCATTGGCCAAAGGACCTCTGATGCAACCAGTCGCTCACTTGGCACGGATCTACAGCCTCGAGCAAGTCACTCAAGAGGAGATCTTTGCCTGGCCTGCAATGGTCGACGATGCTTTCCTGGCGCTCGTTGAGGCGGACGATCAATCGGCCATGGTTGTGGCTTTCTACTTCTACAACCTTCTGCGTCGAGTGGAAGATCAGATCTGGTGGACAGGCAACTATGGCCGAACTGAGTGCGAGCGTCTGCAGGGTCTAATCGCGCCGGACTACAGACATCTCCTGCCTCAGGAGACCACGGAGCAGCCGACCTACCAATAAACAGGAAAATCTCATAAATGCTTGTAAAATCTTGTTCTTTTAACCATAAATACGGAGAAATCTATCATGAAGGCCTACTCTCTGCAGTGACTTGCCTTTGTACGTTATCAAGACTGTAGAGCACTATTGTTGTAGGATCTGACTTGGGCCACCGCTTAGAAGACAACCGCTGCGTTCTATGGCCACTGCATGGAAAGGGCGAAGTGGGGGGGAATCCAACGCGGGCTGGGAAAACTGAAGCCTCCTCATCAGCGGGCATCAGCCACACCATCGACGCAGACAATCAAACACTTGGCAGACGCTGCTCATGATCAATTGCAATGTGGCCAGACCCCTTCAGTCTCTCCCCAACCCCCTCTGACGCACCTCTGCTCTCCCTCGTTCCATCTCTCGCTTCGTATAAATCCCCAGTCTCGCTGGTCACTTCGTCCTTTAGCAAAGAACAGAAACAGTCAATCGACAACTCAATCAATCATGGATAAACTACTCAGTATGGCAGAAGAAAAGGTCAAGGCACAATTGCTCGGCAGTACAGGCCAGAGCTCTGCCTACACTGGACAACCCAATGCAGCTTACAATCAGACCGACGACAGCTATGCCCCTCCTCAGGGTGCTTCACACGGCCAGACTGGTGTCCTCGGTGGTGGCTATGGCGATTCTGTAGGCATCAGTGAAGGTCAGAACTTCAACCGACCTTCGGGTGGCTCGCAGTCCCAATACGTTCCTGGCACAGCTGGAAGACAAGATTATGAAGGACAGCAAGGATATGGATCGGGAAGACAGGAGAAGTATGGTCAAGGTCAAGGCCAGGGCGAATATGGCCAAGGCAGAAGAACAGAAGAATTTGGTCAGGGTGCAGCCGGGTATGGCCAGGACAATGAGTATGGACGACAATCTGGTAGGCAAGAAGGCTACGGACAGGGTCGAGACCAGTATGAGCAGGGTCAGTCTGGCTTTGGAGGAGCAGGCGGAATCGGTGGCCAAGGTAGTGGCATTGGCCAGGAATTCGAACGAGCAGAAGGTCGACACCACCACGAAGGAAAGCACCACGGTGGACATCACGAGGGTGGAGAGCGCTTCGGAGGTGCTGATTCTGGTTACGACCGAGCGGGACGACAGCAAGAAGGTGACTTTGGCGGTCCAGGTGGACGAGATGAGCAGTTTGGTCAACAGGAGTTTGGTGATCGAACCAGTGGAGGGCGTGGCGGATATGGTGGAGCCGAAGGTGGCCGCGGTGGTCACGGCGGCCGTCGAGATGACGACCAATTTGACAACCGACGACAAGGAGGGATGCAAGACGATGCCTTTGGCGGCCGACAGGGAGGAGGATACGGCGGTGGTGAGGATTCTTACAGACAACAGCAGAGTGGTCAATACAGTGGCCGGAACGACCAGTACTGAAATGGGAACCGGAAAAGATTCCGAGCAGCTGCAGGTACAGTCCCCATCTGTGTTGCCATTATCACCTCAATCCAACCCTCGAACACCTCCAAGAAAAGAAAAAGAAGAAATATTTATGCCGTTACGATTACGAACTACTCCGCAATTGTTAAAAGTCCTCGATGAAAGAATACCCAACCACACATACCACACGTCTTTCCCCATCACCCTGCTGTCCGATGCTTCAGTGGACTTACACGACCTGTCTAGCCTTTTACGAGGCACCAGCGTCCATCACCCACCGAAACCGGCCAAGGAAATCAATCACGCTCACGAAGCGCGCATGACGGCACTGCGTCAACGACTCGAGGAACAAGATTACCAGTCGCTCGTGGCGACCGATGCGCATTCCTCTCTAGCGGAATCGACCTCGGAGCTCCGATTACTGAAGAATCAAATCTCCACCATCGTCAATGTCTTCATCTCAATCTTCACGGCGGCCATGGCGGCATGGTACTGGACGCCTCACTGGCGTACCGGCGACCGCGTCCTGGCATCATTCGGTGCCGCCTTATCGTTGGGATGCGTCGAGGCATTCTTGTACTTTCGGTACTTGGTCAAGATTGAGCAAGGCAAGCAATACGATGCCGCGCGATCGGCAGAGTCCAAAGTCAAGCGACGTGTCGTGGACGATGGTGTCGGTAAAGGCAAGAAGAATCAGTGAGTATGTTACTAATCGAAATTGCTTTTTTACTATGACTTTACAACGACAACTTTGCCTGAATTGACGTCGGCCGCGTACAGATCCAATGTGAGTGACATTTCCATGCCGTGTTTCATGCTTTCTTCCGTCTCGGTCGTCTGTGCATCAGGCACCTTCAGTGTTGCTGTCGGGCTCGTCACGATGACGACTGGCAATGTTATAGGGTGTGCACTAGATTCCCCTTCATTCTCCGCCTTTTCCTTCTCTTCCTCGACCACAACAGGGACAATATCAACATTGTTATTGACAGTCGCCTCATATGCCATTGGTCTGCTCTCACCCGCCATTGCGATTGGCAAGACCCGCTCGGGGATGATGGACGCCCGTGTCTGTTGCATGGTCATGACGGGCTTGCGTACCGGACCGGGCAAAGTGACGGTGACGACCGATGGATTGTGCGGATACACTTGTTCCTCGTCATAATCGTTATCGTCACCATGGAATCCGTCGTGCTCAGTGACTGTTCCAATGGTCTTTCTTTTTGCTATGGACTTGAGGCATAAGCTGGCGAGTAGGGAGAGTGCGCCGAAAGTGGCGTAGAGCAGGGACGCCTGTCGTTGCGTGTTGTGGTAATCCAGCTTGAAGTTGACAAACAAGTCAGACATGGTGATGGCCACGTCGGCGCCGGAATGTAGGCCGAGTACATTGGCGAGCGCGGCATCTTCCTTGCTCTCCACCATCTGCGTGAGTAGACGGAGGGACTGCACGCCGCCTATACTCATGAGGATCTTTTCCATGCCAGTTTGGACAATGACGCCTTGCAGGGCAATGCCGAGGACGGAGCCGATCGCAGTGGCAGTATTCATGAATGCCGTAATCTGTCCAAATGAACTGTCTGGCATAATCTCAAGCACAAGCGTAATACCGATGGCGAAGAGACTGCCGGCACCCAAGCCGATGGTCAATGAGATTAGGTAAAAGACGGCCATGCTCTTCTGCAGTGGCACGAGGTAGAACGCCAAGCCACCCAATACCTGGCACAGGGAGCCGATGATACATATGAGCTTCGCAGAGCCTGTTCCTTTGACTGCAAGTATCTTTCCGACCAAGATACTCGCGCCGGAACCTAGGAATATACTAGGTAATAGTTGAAGAGCTAGAATTGTGTCAGTGTAGGACGTGATACGTTATAAAAACATACCGGAGACGATGGGAGACGAGCCGCGCACAAGCTGCAGGTATTGTGGCAAAAAGAACGTCGTTGCTGCCACTATTGAAGCTGAAGCTATGGCCACAATAGCCAATGCGAGTATCGAACGATTGTGATAGATTGCATGAAGTGGAACAAATCTGTCCTTTTCCGCTATGCGAGACTCCCAATAGACGAAGCTTGCTATCAGCAGGGGTGACATGACATATAGGGCAATGAGAATTGGCGACTTCCAGGCGTATTTGCCGGTCGAATTGCCGACGAGTAGAGGCACAATGAAAGAAGCCATTGCAACCGCCTGAAGAAGTGCGCCGAAAAAGTCAAAGTCCTTGCACTGCTGCCAGTTTACTCTTCTGCGTCGCAGGTTTGGGAAGGCGCAGACTAGGAGAAGTAACACGGACTGGAAAGGTACACAAATCCAAAAGATCCAACGCCATCGATCTGTCCCGTGGTTCTCAAGCAACAAGCCGGAAACTACAGGCGCCACTTTGAGCATCACGCCATAACTTGCAGTCACGATACTTAGATAGATCGCACGCCGCTGGCGGTCTGGGCATATCACTGCGAGGATCAAGACCGCTCCAACGGTGATGCCAGAACGCCCTAGCCCAGATACAGCCTGTCCTGCTATGAGCATGGAGAACGATGTTGCTCTTGCAGAGATGACCGATCCAGCGATGAAGCAAGTACAGCAGAACAACATGATTCTCTTGGGCTCTAGGAAGTCGTACAACTTTCCTAAGACCAGTAGTGAGCAAACCTGAACCATGAAGCCGCTCGATGCCATCCACGATAATTTGAGCTCTGCATTGAACTTCTTGGCAATAGTCGGCGCTGCATCTCCCATGATTTCGGCTTGCAGTCCAGCCGTTATCATCGCGAACAGCTGGACCCATATCAAGTAGGTGAATTGAAAATTTGAGACTGTCCTGTATTTGGCTTCGTCAACATCGCACACAATGCTGATCGTTCTACGTGGTTTTTCTGTACGTGTGAAGAAATTTGTCATGTAAGCCAGAAATCGTGACTGATAGCTTGAATATAGTCCAGAACCATCATGATAGCAGAGGTCTAATGATAATCTTATGCTCTCATCCACCTTTCAAGTCGTGAAACGCAACGACACCATTTGTGTTTGACCGGGAACACTCAAGCTGGTGTGTAATTTGGAGACAGAATGTGGTTCGGATATATGCAACATCTCCTCTCCTTTCAGCGTTGCAGATCAGACCTTCAAGTATCCTGTGCGAGCACATCTCGCTGTGATCAATGTGCTTAGCGACAATGGATGATGTGCAGGTTGTCTTTGGTACGTCAGTGACGGGCCTCGATTTCGCAGGGCTTGTTTGTGTCGACTGACCAATCGGAACATGTAGTCCAGACAATCATAGTATACTGCAATGTGTTTGCGACCCAATGCAGTCAAGATTCTCTGAAGTGTGCTGCGTGATTGGTACTAGTTACAAATACACAACAAGCAACGTTTCCTTCATATGCCGGCGCATGTCGCTCCAAATTTACTCCACTTTCACGCACGATTCTTCGCTCCTGTCGTATTTAGTATGTCCACCATCTCAAGTACGACTTTGTGAGTTTACGGTTGCATGGCTGTGAAACATTGTCGTTGTAGTTTCTTGTGACTTGATTACAAGTGTCTTTATCCGAAGCTTCAGATGGCAGTACATCAGCATTGTCCTGCAGAATGACCGATAAGAGGACGGATTTGCTTGAGCAGATCGCCGCTTATGCCGGCGCAATCAATAGGCATGAGCAGAGAGGTCGCCACGGCGCTGCTCAATCTCTCAGAAAGTACCCATACGCTAGACAATCGCGAACAGATCGTCTTTGCAGTACTCGCAATCGAACTCTCGTCGTAAGCAAAGACAAGAACCAGAATACGCACAATGGTGTGGCAGCAGTACCACAATGGATCAGCTCGAGGGATCGTGGACATATGACATTGACAAGTGCGAATGCTTATGACCAGGCCACAGCAAGCAAATTGAGTAAAATTAATGACAGTAGAGAGGCGAAAAAGAAAGCTAGACTGCTGAGGAGAGACGCGAAAGAAGCAGAACGACTCAAGACGCTAGCGTCTACAACGCTGACACATGAAGGCATTGCTTACAGGTTCAATCGCAAAGCCAACTTGCTCGTTCGCGTCAATTTGGACGATGTTGCGAGGTATCCTACACCATCACAAACCTTTATCCATGGAGTTGAGTTCTTGAAGAGCCCCAAATCTAATAACCTGTTTCGCAAGACAACGATCAAGCTCAACAAAGAGAACAAAGCTGCAAAGAAAGAGACTGTGAAATATTGCAAATATTACACACGGACGGGTCTGTGTCTTACATACTGTCGCTGGTCACTTCAATCTGCTGATCTTCCAGGTGTCTGCACCAAGGCTAAAAGCTGTCCTTATAAGCACGATGCACAGCATTTGGCAATTTGTCCGCACTTCCTTAGTCCACATGGTTGTGACGAGTCTCGGATGTGCAATCTCTCGCACAATCCCATTCCACAGAATACACCGACGTGTACGCATTTCTTGAAAGGAGCGTGCACGAAGGAGACTTGCAAATATGCACATGTTTCTGTATCGCCTACCGCGCCGGTTTGTCCCAAGTTTGCCAGGAATGGTTATTGTAGCGCGGGCTCGCATTGTGGTATGCGACATGCAAGGGAGTGCCCACAGTTCAGCAATACTGGTGCGTGTACTCTCAAGAATTGCAAGTTGCCACACATCGCCCGTGCTAAAGCCAGCACTACGCAGACGTTACCGGACCGTAGGTCTGAGCCGGACATGCACGAAACCTCCGAATCAGAAAGTGAATATTGTACTGATGAGTACGAATCTGAGGATTTCGATGAACACGCGTTTGGTGAATTTGTAAAATTATGATTCGATCATATTCTGTCAACCATTGACTTCAATGGTTTATCCTACGTAGATGAGAAATGCAATAATTTGATAATTGCTATAGCTAAAGTGAAGTACAAATCGAAAAGATCTGACATGAATGCTCTGGGCTGCTTTATGTGTTGTTCAATCCCAATCACAGATTCATATGTAGACTGGAAACCCAACTAGGTACAACTTCCAGGTACCAAGTTCAGGTTTGTGAAGGCTCTGGTTAATCATTTGCCGCTGATAGTGTTTCCCTGACATGTGATTGCATCTGATAGAGCGCCACACTGAACAAATAAAACACTACAATCCGTTAACTACGCAGCACAACTTTGACCTGTGATGCATGACCACTGGAACGAAATTCTATCTGTGCTACCTCTGCTATTGCACGGGGGTAATGGTTGAAGATGATCCTGGACCATGTACGCACATGTGAAAACACTTGAAGCGTGACCGAATCTTCAGCCAATCAACGCACAGTGTTGAGCATGAGGTGTGAACGTGACGAAAGCTCTGGTCTCCCTTCGAAAAGACCACAGACAACTGCTGATCAGACTTCATGATCAGTGTCGATGGCTGTCTGGACAAGTCAAGGAGATGCTTGAGATGCGCCAGCACGTTTCGAGCCAGCCAATCGTCAGATGTCTCTTAGGCCAACAGTATAGCGAGAACATGTGTCTCGCAGCCCGTATGCGAGTCTCTCACCGCGAGTGAGCGTGCGGGAGACGAGTCTGATCACTCTTTGATCGTTGTCCAGCTTGCTAGGTATATATTCTGACACTGTCCGCAGTCTCGCATATGGGGACTATTAGCTCTCATAGCCGTCCATCGTCATGGGCAAGTCAAGTACACTCAAGGCTTTGGGGAATTGGTCGATTGCAGCAGGCATAGCTTGGTACACAAGCTCTGACATGGAGATTGACTTGTCTGATTCGTCAGGTTCTTGCAGCTTGCTCCCGTCTACTTGTGGGCATGTCTGCTTTTCATCGTTGGCTCTGTGCCGTTGACGGGTTTCAAAAGTCTTGTTCAATTTGTCTACTATTGCTTCTTGCAGCCACTAGGCAAGATTGATGGTCAACAATCACGGCTCGATAGATTCTATGAGGGTCAAGCTGTCATCTACGATAACACGAGAAGTGGTCTACTCAAGGGACGAAAGAAAATGCTCAGACTCTTGGCCTCAGAGATCGATGCGAGACAAGCTCGTCTGGCTGGACGCATCTGGATCGATGTAGGAGGTGGCACTGGTATACACTTCGAGAGCATACGAGTGTCTCGTGCTGACGCCTGGCAGGCTGGAATATTGAGCGTATGCATACATACATCCCTCTTGAAAACTTCGATGCAATTTATCTCATTGACCTCTGTGAACCACTCTTGGAAGTGGCTCGTAGACGACTTGCACGGTTTCCCAATGTACATGTCATCAGAGCGGACGCTACAGTTCTACCACTCGAGGTGGAACAAGTCGACTTCGTTACCATGTCATATTCATTGTCTATGATCCCATCATACTTCAAAGTTATCGATCGCGTTTTCGAGCTTCTCCGACCGGAAGGACTCGTGGCTGTCGTTGACTTCTTCACCTCAAACAAGGACGAGTCGAGCACTGGAGAGCTGAATCGACAAGGAAATCTCATCAACCGGCTGTTCTGGAAGTCTTGGTTTGAGTTTGATCACGTCGATCTCAATCCAGCACGAAGGGACTACTTGGAACACAGGTTCGAGGTCATCAAATCGGTTTCATGCCGGAACTCTTTTGCGATTCCTTTGTTGGTCTCGATTCCGTACTATGTATACCTCGGACAGAAAGCCACAGTGACACAAACAGTTTCAAGTCATCCTGGTGCTGATTCTCCTGGCATGGAAAGTAAGCACACCGAAAGTGCAACATTGCCACCGACCCCAGAGGCTACACCAATCCTACAGCAGAAGAAACACTCTATGACCGACGAGCTCCCTGCTTTGAATATGCCAGAAGCCTATATGAGGGAGCACAAACCACATTCTCTTCAATGGTCGTCTCATCGTCTTCCATATAATCCTTTGAACGCTGATCAGGCGCAATTCAAGGATTTCATCTACTCTTTTGTATGGGAAGACCCGGACGAGGATATCCGGCAGATGAATATAACCTCGGCGGACGACATGCTCGTCATCACATCTGCTGGTGACAATGCATTGGACTACTTGGTCAATGTCGGACCAAACTCGATTCACTGTGTAGACATGAACCCTTGTCAAGGTCACTTGTTGGAGCTGAAGATTGCAGGCTTCAAAGCACTTTCTTATGCCGATTTCTGGAAATTGTTTGGTGATGGTAAACATCCCGGCTTTCCGGCTCTACTGGATCGTTTGGCTCCTTTCATGTCAGCCTCTGCATACCAATTTTGGTCACAACACGATTCAGCCTTTGAAAAATGTTTCTATGAGTCTGGTTATGCGGGTAACGTCGTTAAGATTCTCGAATGGATGTTGTGGATCACGGGCAACAGGCAAGCAGGAATAGAATTGACTACTGCAACTAATCTGCAAGACCAACGCATAGCCTGGTCGAAGCTGCGCAAGACCTTTATAAGCAACACTGTAGGAACACTATTGCTAGCGAACCCCATGTTTTTATGGAACGCGCTGGGAGTGCCGATCAATCAATTGAACATGTTGAAGAATGAAGGCTCGCCATTGAAGTATGCAATAGACACATTGGACCCTGTGGCAGAGAAGACCTTGATTTCGAAGACGAACTTCCACTATCTTCTTCCATTGGCCAAGCATTATACAGCAGATTGTTGTCCGGCTTACCTGAAGAACAGCAATTTCGACTTACTGAGCAAAAGTACACTGTTGGAGGCTCTCATTCTACACACAGACACAATCAATAATGTATTGGAATCACTGCCAGCACAGTCACTTTCGAAAGCTATAGTTATGGATCATCAAGATTGGTTCGAGCCGATACCCGCGAACACTACTTTTCCCGTGGCTAAGAGCTACCTCGACCAAGAAATTCGGCTCTTCAAGAAAGTGCTAAGAAAAGGCGGCGAAGTTTGGTGGAGGAGTGCCGCTAAATCTCCGTGGTACGCTGACCGCTGGAGTCTAGCGGGCTTCGAGGTCAAGTGCAACGCGAGTCGCGATGGCCGAGACCTCTTGGATGCAGTGAATATGTACGCGAGTCTTTGGCGTGCAAGATTACCAGCTTGAAGACAGCAGCTCAAATATATATTCATACCCACTAAACGAGCTCTAAAAGTCATTCGTATTCTTGTTCATATTCATATACATCGCTAGACAAGAGACAGCAAAAAAACAAACATCAAGCCCTCTCTTCATCCAACCAAATCGCGCAAAATCTTGTCCCTAGAACTTTGCCTTTTGCGTCCACTGTTTGCTCGACTTTAGCTTGGCGACAAAGGCCTGGACGTCGGCGACGAGGACGTCTGGTGTCTCGTGGGCGGCAAAGTGACCGCCGCGGTCGTGGACGGACCAGGAGATGATGTGGGCGACACGCTCGGCCCATGATCGTGGCACCTTGTAGAGTTCCTTGGGAAAGATGGAGACGCCTACGGGATTGGAGATGTGTGCGCGGACCATTCGGGCGCGGGATCGGACGTTTTCCTTGTAGATGTGGGTGGCGGGTTGAGCGTTGCAGTAGTAGAGCATTGTCCAGGTGATGACCTCGTCTGCGGTCCATGGGTATGCGTCGGTCCAGGTCTCTAGTTTTTCGCGGATCCAGGCGAGCATGCCCACCGGACTATCGGTGAGCGCGTAATTGAGTGTTTGGGGCTTCGACCCTTGGATGGCCTGGTAACCCGTCTCGGTCTCGGTAAAGTGCTGCGTTTGCTTGAGAAACTCGATTTCGAGGGAGCTGTACCCGCCGACGAGGTACTTGACGACCTCGAACGGGTTGTACTTTGATGGGGGCGGGGTGACAAACATGTTGACGTGGATGGCCATGCAGTGGTCCGGGTGCTCGGCGGCGAGGAGGCGGCAGACAAAGGAACCCCAGTCGCCGCCCTGGCCAATGTAGGTCGTGTACCCGAGGTCCAGCATCAGTTGATTGAAGAGCGCGGCGATGGCGTAGAGGTCAAACCCCGGTTTGGTGGGCATCGAGGAGAAAGTGAAGCCGGGTAGGGAAGGCGCGACGACGTGGTACGCCTGGTGCGATACGTCGGACGGTTCAGTCAGCAGCGGCAGGATCTTTTCAACCTCGGTGAAGTTTCCAGGCCATCCATGCACAAAGATCAAGGGGATCGCGTCGGGGCGGGAACTGCGCTTGTGCACGAAATGAACATTGATGGTCTCTTGTGGTGCGGGCCCCGTGAGTGCGGTGACGTCCGCCGTGAATTGCGGCATCTCATTCAGGCGCGACTCGATGGTCCGCCAATCGAACGAGTCTTTCCAGTAACTCACGAGGGTCTTGACCGTGTCTAGTGGTGTCCCGTACGACCACTTCTCGTCCGCGGGCAAGTCCAGTTCTCGTGGGAAGCGGGCGTCCTCGAGCTTGGATTTGATTGATTTGAGCGTGTCGTCCGAGACATTGATCTTGAATGGTTTTGCGGAAGACATCTTGACTAGATTGCAGTGGATAGACAATCAAGCGAAGGGAATGCGAATGGGACTATATATATGTGTGTGTGTGCGAGAGGTAAACGTCTGGAGATGAGATGGGAGAGTCAGGGCGGGGTCCCCAAATGACGCTTTCCACGGTTTGTGAATTTCAAAGGACGGGATGACTGATCAAAATCCGTTTGCGTGATCACCCGCATCGTCGCTGAGCCTCCGGGACGTGAACGAATCCCAAGTCCTCGTCTGCCATCATATGCACCGTTTCGCAGTAAAACGTGTACGTAGAATGGCTGGAAATATACGTGCGGCTCAAGTCGACGTCATCTTGTATTTCTTGACTCATCCCGAGGAGCATTGCAAATCCAGCGTCCATGAGTCAATGCCACGACTCTGCATGTCATAAGATTTACAGTCAGGCATGCACGTCAGTCTATCTCATTTGTCCTAACACGGTGCTCTGCAATTGACATTCATCGTGCAACAAGGAGGTACATGTGTTTATTCATACACAGTCGATTATAGCACGGATCGAGGTAATTGACGGGACTAGGAGCAGTTCGGTAAAAATGTGGTTTGGAATTAGTAGACACATGGACCTTGCTTTTGGATGTTTCTAAATTGCCCTATTGCACGGTACACTATGCAAGAATGCCTATACCTCGTATCCTACGAGCTGCGTAGAAATTAGCAACATCACTTTTTGCATACTCTGCGAAAGAACTTACGTGACGTCGTCCGACCATCTCTCCCACCACAAAGAACCCATAAATGACGAGTCCGTCGGCACCGAGTTTGACTGCGTCCTTGGATGACATGTTTCGGAGTGAGTTGGCGAATTCACCAGTGGTGATGGACTTGAAGATTGATTTGTATGTCGTCTCGACCTGTGCCATCGAGGGAGGGGACATCTTTTCGGCTTGGTAGACCTGTTTCGCCAGTTGTCCGGTGACTTTTGACCAGTACACAATGGGCTCTTGCAGGCCAAAGAGACCTCCGGCTAATGAGGAAGCACGACTCGTGATGCCCGAGACGGCGGCGGATGCCTTTGCGGCAGCTGCTTTGGCCTGGTCCTGAGCCTTGGAAGCGACCTCGCTGGCTTTTTCCTGTGCTTTTTGTTGTGTAGAGTTGTTTCGCAGGAATGTCCTCGAAGTTCGAGTGGCCTGACGGCTGAAAAGGGAACGGGACAACATAACTTTCAGCGACCAAGCAATTCGGATGTGCTACTATCCAGATTATGAAGTATACTATAGATATTTTGTCTGATGCATCGCTATTTCCCGGAGAGTTTATCGCTCGTGTGGATGCGCTCGCGGTTTGTACTCATATCCGATGAGTACGATGAGCACGGGTTTTTCGTCGCTGATTCTCATTGCGGGCTCTGCGACGCCTGAGGCAATTGCCGTTACGTTGTGGCAGTGAGGATGCCATGCATGGACATAGTCTCAGCTCATCTGCGCAATAAAGTCTGCGAGCCTGACAGTTGATAGTAGAAGTGGTGCTGTGTAATCGAGCTGAGAGCCTACACCATGTCAGGCTACACGATCCTCGTGGTCTTTGCGATTCTTGTAGCACTCTCCGGTGCGTGTTACATACTATCGCCCAAGGGTGACAACCAGACGTATGAGCAGCACGATTGATGACCCGTCTGGCAACCACTGACTCGCAATCTAGTGTATGGCGTATGACATCGATTCTTACTCTGGTCTCGATGTACCTCATGTGGATGCTCACCTATGTTGCGCAGTTGCATCCACTCGTTGCGCCTAGGATACCGAATGAACACATCGCCAAGAGCGGCCTTTGATCTGTGCCAATAAGCATCGGCCAGTCGAGACTTTCATTGTATGGAAGGGACATGCAAAAAGGTCAGTCCAGCTATCGACTCCAGCCCAATTGTATTTACGACATTTGGCTGTCAGCGCCGGAGATGGTCTATGATTCCTGAGGCGACTATCCACGAATGCAGAACCACTACTCGAGCCTACTCAGGCGCATGGAATGGCACATCCAAGCATAATGATTAATTTTGGAACGTATCGTGAGGTTACTAAAGCACGAGAGAAATGGTCGCCTACGCTACGCCTGCTATACTGTAAATATCATCAAGTAGTGTCAAGTAGTGAACAAGGTGCGCAAGACTGCCACTCCACTCAGCACTGAATTATCTATCCCAGGTACTTTTGACAGTGCCGTACAATGGACAAAAGTCCATACTGCCAGTGTCCTGATGAGCACGCTCGAGAGAATGACTGCCATTGCCGAAAGATAGCCACATTCAAGCAAAACTACCATGAATTAGTACATGTGCATGAACAGTCCTCCCGGCCGTACTTCTCGTGGCCTCGATATTGTAGATCACTACGACCCAGTCAATCAAGACTGCTGCCTCTGGTATATCATATTCCCAAATGACCATGAAGACGGGCACCAGTTTTGCACCTAAGTGTTTAGAAAATACACCGATGACTGTGGATGATTTGTTACATGAGCTGATGAAGAGGGCAGTGGAGGTCATGTTCCATGATACTTTTGATTTCCCGAGCATGAATTGTGTTAGAAGTCTTGCGGATGCATGAAAAATTGCCGTCTCGAAGAGAGAGAGCGCCAAGAAGTACGAGTACTGCTTCATGCTCGATTGATCATTATATACGTCCGACTCAGCAATGCCGGCTTGAAGTTGCGGTTGCCTTTCGAATCGGTACCACGTTAGATCTGGTGGTCTAGTCAGCATTTCATGACTTGATTGGCAGGTCTGCAATTCGTACAAACATCGAACAACAGCAGAAGAAGTCCTAGTCGTGCCACTGATGGCTTGTCCTCCTGTTAGTCATGTGCCGTCAGGATTGCAGATCGTGATTCTCACATCGATCCTTTCATCTTTCCTTGCCAGAGAATTGAACAAGAGATGCCGATAAACTTGTGGCTTGAGCAGCATGACATCGATCGTGAGGATGACATAGTCAAATTCAATGTACTTGTCGGCGAATTTGAGGCAAGCAGGCTGTCATGGTTAATTCTTGCCAAAAGACCTATAGTCTGTCTTCGCGATTGTTACATACACATTGCGTCAGGCGAAAGTTGTCCTTCGAGTATTCCGTGTACAAGGAGTCCACTCGTGCTCCACATTCGACACAACGCATACCACTCCTTTCTGAAATGCAAAATCCTCGACACGGATCAAGTCGACTTCGCCATCGCAGGCCTTCTCATCTGCTTCAGCCTCAGCATGACAAATCGGAATCTGCAAGTGTTGTACTTCTCTTGTGATTGCAAGTGATCGCAATGATGCATATGGCGGATCAGTGATCATATTCATGATCCATCGGCTAAGATGCTCAAAAATCACGGATTATGGACATCATGTTGTTGACCTTGAGAAAATGTTTGGCAATAAAGAGAGTACAAAACTGTGGACAAATCATACCAATCGCAATTAGGGCTATCAGAATCTATAGGTAAGGTAAATCGTGACCACGAATCTGAGATTGTTCAGTCTACTGAAGTTGACCGTGGTGAGGGCCACAACAGGCGATTCGCGGCGGTAGAATGATAATGTGTGGTCGAGCAAAGATCGTATGTGCTGAAGCCAAAACTTCACTCTCTAGAGCAGAGCCAGTGCACCTACAAAGAGCGAGACTCCAGCGACCGAGACGTAATTGCTCGTGGCAACTCCGGTGTGTGGTGGAATGCTGCCGTTACCCTTGCCTGTTGACAAATTAGCCTTGATAAATCTGGTGTACTCCGGTATACATACCAGGCACAGTAGTGTTAGTTCGAGTAGTGGTGTTGAAGTTGTTTGCGTGCACTTGGCGAGCTTCGAGTCTACAGTGCTCAGTACAGGATACTTGCTTCTTCTCCGCTACACTTACGCTGCAGCACTGGCAATGAGTGTGAGGAAAACAGTCGAGAATTGCATTTTGACTTGAGTTGTTCTGTTCAACGACGAAAGAGTGATATGGTATCCTTGAAGTTCTCTCTGGGTTCTTGTAGGCAGACACAGTCTTCTTATGGATCCGGATTCCTTCGATCAGATTCTCACGATCCGCAATGACAAGAATAGCGACTCATGACATTGCAATCTACTTAGATTGAATTTTTGATGGCGGAAGAGCTGCTCATGGAGACCTTCGAGGTTCACATGCAAATTCGATATTTTGAGACAAAGGGGTAGTCCTCTGTATATATGAATAGACCTGTGCTGCGCCTACTGAACGACCTCAATCTGCGAATGCTTACTTTGAGCCTTGACGCTCTTTTGTTCTGCAGCTGAAACAGCTTTCTTTCGTTCTAGGAGGATTACTGTATAATGGCCATAAACATGTTGCGCAATATCACTGCAGGAGCACACATTGCTGATGTAACGTCTTTCGCGATGAGCACATGGTGCTCGTCATTATGAGAAGATAACAAGACGACATAGCATGACTTCGTAATGGCATAAGTTGAATGTTCCATCCGTCATGAGCACTATCCGTGTTTCATCCATACTTGACGACTTTTATCTTTCCAGATCATGAACGACAAAGACCAATGAGCCTGTGGTCCGCATAAACGGGCGCTACTCGTGTGTACTGAGGCTGTGCTCCTGAAAATTATCTCATGCTGGCGCACAACTATCTCGATTGAATGTCAAGAGCTAAAAGCCAGAATCCGAATAGATTGCTCCGACTGCGCCCCGCTACTTATCCAAGAATGCTCGTGGGAATAGCAACTGTAGATACGAGTAATCTAGAATTGTGTAGAATTCGACGCGGACGTGACGGCTTGATATAGTGCATGGCCAATCTGAGCAGTGACGAACTGCAGTTGAGAGCCCGCAATCATACTCGTGGTAGCTGGCAAGGGAAGGAGCTCAGGCGTCAATCATCATTATGATCCATATTGCACACTCATGAACCTCATGAATAGTGCCACATAATGAGAACAGACATTCTCCGACATTCATATGTCTGCGATATGTTAGCTACGTGAACACGCAGCGCAGCAAAGCTACGGGTCGATCCCGCATATGTGCCACATGAATGGTCTCTAATATGGTCAAATGTCACTTCACTTGCACAGCGCAAGCGTCTAAACACGAAGCTGGGATTTCATCGGTCAGAGTAGACGCCTAACCGCGGCGCTATAGCTACCATGCACTTGTTGCGCCGGCAGTTCTGCAATTCAATTGGCATACAAGTCTTGCAATTGATGCGACAGAAGTTTGGGACGGAATCATGGCGGCAAATATTGCCCCTTCCAGGTCTCTCGATATGCGGCTCACTCCCTCGGCCGCTCCTCCTGCCGCCAAGACGGGACGGATGTCTCCTTTGTTTACACGGATGCACGGCAACCACTTGACGATACCCAGGATAGGTATACGCAGATGATTGATGCCTTCACAATTATCAATGTTATTTCTCCGACGACACCCTACCGATGCGTTGTCTTGACGTCAATTTCGTCTCACTGACTATACTGGTTGCACAGACGAATAATCAGCATAAATGTTGAAGAGAGTAGGCTCAGTAGACTGTGCGGCGCATTTTAGTGAAACACTTCCTGACCGCATCCGTGAGGCACGTTTTGACAATACCTTAGCTTCTTTGTACTGCTCGGGACAGATCTTCCAGAACACCATCGAAGAACAAACTTTGCTGCTTGCTGGCGACTAGCCACAGAGAATGGCTGGTTGCTCCCATCACGATTCGCCATTGGCACTAGCCACCAAGCACAGATCCGGGACACCTCACATTCCTTGCGGCTGTGCCACAATACTCGAGTACAATGTGCTTACTCCTAGACAATATTTCACGGGACAAGATTGTATGATACATCCTTGCTCGAGCTAGGCGGTGCTGGATCACTAGTAGCTCTTCTGCCGCGCTCTTTTGTATATCTACAGACTGGATCTGGACACTTTCGTTACTGCCTCGGGTATCGTGCTACACACTCTTTTGAAAGACATTCATTAAAAAGGGACTATCGTTGTGAACATTGCAATATAAATTGCTAGACCACAGAGACAGTCAATACATACGGGTCAATATGTTCGGGCGTCAGGCTATCGCGTTAGCCCTCTTCCTGGGCTCATATACCGCCGCTCAGGGCACAGGTGCTGTGGACACCGCTACGATTACCGATGCAACGCAGGTACCAGAGACGCCTGCCACAGTGCCGACACTCACCTCGTCGGTCCCCACGAAAATACCCTTGCAGACCACTTTGGCAGACCCCGCTGCCGCGACTGCGCCAGGCGCTGCAATCTCGACCACCAGTGGTGCTCCTGTCGTGACCGCCAGTGACATCTCCACGGGAGTCGTAAGCATTTCCTTCCGGTCTTCTCAAGTATTACTCACACGAGCAGGTGAAGCCCACAGTAATAGCCGCAGTGGCTGCAACAGACCTCTTTGCTCAGATAGCTTCGGACGATCCAGCGAAGGTTCTGAAAGGCACCGTCGCTCATCCGGTGACACCGCTTGGTGTTTCTTCCGAGTATTCAGGATCTCAGGGTGCGCCGATCGCTACGAACAACTACTACGCCAACTTCTTCCTTGGTGATCAGACCAGTCCTGCATATGTTATGCCGTACAGTGTCTTCTGGCAAAAAGGATCAGGGTTGTGCGCATGGAATGCACTCAATACTCAGTATGTCTTTGGCTCGTACAACGACGAAAGCACGCCTGGGCCTCATTACTACTACAATGCACCCAAGCTCTGTCCTATCGGATTCTCCTCCTCTGAAATGTCATCCTCACAGACCATGACTGCATCTAACATCGATCATCAATCGGTCCATCTAACATTTACTCCGGGTAGTGGCACTGGGACAATGGTCATTCCATTGGTCCAGGGCAATGCATTCCTCACCTCGATATACTCTGGATTGACACCGCAACTATTCGGAGGAGCATTCACGTCTCTGACTGGAGTTACCTACAAGAGCACAGGTTCCACAGCTGCCGCTGGCAGCAAGTATAGAGTCACCATCAACAACGGAGACACCTGGTTAATCTACGTCTTTCCAACGTCCTCCAGCGCATCTTCGACCATGACCTTGACATCCACTTCTGCCTTGACTGGTCCGGCAGGTTTCTCGGGGATCATACAAATTGCGAAGCTCCCGGCAAACTTTGCTACCACGGACGAGGCGGTCTATGATGCAAGCGCGGGAACGTACGCGAGTCAGAACGTTATTACCGGTCAATCAACAGGTGCTTCTGGTTCTTACACTTTCGATTTTGGTGCACAGAGTGTCACCGGTAGTCCTCTTTTGTCATTCTTGTTTCCACACCAGATCACATCGATTACGAACGGATTGGCAACCACCCTCAAGTTGTGGTCGAATACGAAAGGATTGATGCAAGCTTTTACCGGCAACACTCTGACATTTACCGAACCCGACATGCCTATAGACATTCAGTTCTTGCCATGGTCGCCAATCGGGGCTCTGCAGCATTACTCTGTAGGTGCTCTCAAGGCTATCGCTACAGCAGCCAGTGCAGAGGCTGCGCAGGTCATGTCATTACAGACGAATCTCGACAGTATGTATTACTCTGGCAAAGCTCTGGCGAAGTTTGCTCAGATCTGTCTGACTATCAATGATGTTCTTGAAAAAGATGCGACTTCTTGTGTCCAGGAGCTCGAGCAGAGCATGGCGACCTTCATTTCGAATACTAACATTTACCCCTTGGTCTATGACACTGTTTGGAAGGGCGCGATTTCTAGCTGCGGGAATTCCGGCTGTGACTTTGGGAATGCCTGGTACAACGATCATCATTTCCACTATGGCTATTTTGTTTATGCTGCTGCTGTTATCGGTCACATCGATCCTTCATGGTTGACGGCCAGCAACAAAGCATACATCAATACATTGATCAGAGACTTCGCTAATCCCTCAACAACTGACACTGCATTCCCACAATTCAGAGCATTCGATTGGTACGCAGGACACTCATGGGCCCATGGAATCACTGCCTCGACAGATGGCAAGGACGAAGAATCGAGTTCCGAGGACTACAATGCCATATATGGAATGAAATTATGGGGCAAAGTGATTGGTGACGCCTCAATGGAGGGCCGTGGCAATCTGATGCTAGCTGTCATGCGCCGATCAATGCAGAGCTACATGTTGATGTCTTCCGATAATACTGTACAACCTGCGGCGTTTGTGCCACAGTTTGCTGCTGGTATCACTTTCATGAACAAAATAGACCACACCACCTACTTCGGGCGCAATGAGGAATACATTCAGGGTATCCATATGATTCCGCTCACGCCAATCAGCGCCTACATCAGAAGTCCGACCTTCGTTTCGGAAGAGTGGTCTGCTGTCATCAAGCCAATCGTTTCCGGTGTCACAAGTGGATGGCTTGGAATCCTGATGGCAAATTACGCTATCGCGAATGCGACCGGCTCTTACGACTTCTTTTCTTCCCCTAGCTTCTCATCAAACTATCTTGATGGTGGAGCATCCCTGACATGGTATCTAACTTATGCTGCGGGACTTGGTGGTTCACCAGCATTAGATGTCGTCGTCTCATCTTCGTCATCTTCTTCCAGTGCGTCAAAGACGTCTACCGCGACGAGCACCACTGTCATCAGCTCTGCCTCGACGACTTCATCTGTCCCTACCTCGACAAAGTCAGCATCAACAACTACCTCGCAAACCACGACAGCGTCCACGACTACACCTACAAGCACAAAATCCACGACCAGCGCTACCATAAATAGCAAATCGAGTAGCAAATCAGTGTTCGTCACCGGCAGTGCAATCAACGTTCCGAACGCCAATTCTAGTGCTGACTCTGACGACAAACAGACCGTCTCTACTGCAGCATCGCAAACGTCCATGTCTACTCAGAGCGCTTCGATTACTGCCACTCCAACTGGAAGCCACTCAAGTCCTTCAAGCTCCGCGTCCATTACGACATCCATGGTTCCCTCGACACCTTCGACTGTGGTGACATTGAGCATCGGAGAGCTCGGAGTTTCATGTACCAACGAATTGCTAGTAGTCGGCGATCATACAGATCTGATCACCATCTATGACAACGGAACACTGGCATGCGGTGGTCGCAATGCATTCCTACTGCCAAGAGCAACTTCTCAATCGGCGTTTAGTATTCAATTGAGTGCTGTCTCGTCCATCACTGCTCTTAAATCAAAATTCGTCCTGCAGCAGAATTCACTGTTATTGTACCTCACCTCGCAATTCTCGAAGAAACGCCAGGACACAACATCAATGTCAGGTGACCAGCAACTCGCCTTTGCGTATGATCAGAATAACGTCGTTTTCGCAGTCTTGCCTGGACAAAACACCACTCTAACAAGCTTCTCACCACAAGTCTTGGTCGTGACTAGTCCACAGACTCAGAGTGCATCAACGACCACAAGTACAAGCACGACAACGCCCGGATCAACCATGACCACATCAACAAGTACGCTACCAGGAGTACAGAGTGTTACCAATACTGCCAGTGCCCCAACATTGACCATGCCATCTGTAACAATTGCCCCGCAGTCTACGCAGAGCTCTGTACAAGGACAGACGAGTGCGTCAAACGCCCAAGGCGGTAACGGAGTGGATGCACTCGCGAAAACTCAGATGTCCGCATCCACGACCACTCTGACCACAACTTACACGAGCTACAGTACTATCACCTACAGCACCACAATCAATGGACAGGCTACTGTAGTCTATACCATTGTGCCTATTGGCATTGCGACAACGACGATCGTTCCTACGACAGCAACAAATATTGTTCCGGCTCAAAAAGCCGGTGCAGCAGTCGCAAATGTACCAGTTGCGGCAGTTCCAGGCACGACTATTACCACGACCTTGACGAGTGTGACTACGGGTCCAAAGACGCAAGTGACCAACGCGGTGTCAGGTAATGGCAGCAATGTCGCTGCTGTTGCTGCTGGAGCCGCTGCTGGTACTGGCAATACTTCCGCTGGTACCGCCAGTGGATCTGGCACGGGCACTGGCACCGGAAATGGTTCTGGAGCTGCCGGTGCTGCCGCCGCCGCAAACAATGTGGTTGTTCAGGCCTCGACATCCACTGTTGTGTCTCAGACCACGAGTCTCGGCAGCTCGACATCATCTGCCTCCAACGTCAACAATCTGCCGGTGGTCAAAGCATCGAGCTTGCCCAACTACACCGGTGCCGGCAACAAGCTTGTCTTTTCTCTCGGCGGCATTCTCGCAGCTCTGCTACTGCATCTAGCATAAACGCAGGGTGAAAAGCAAACTCTCCAAGCCCAAAACAGAGTCTTGCGAGTCTGCACAATTTTATCCCATTATTTCAAGGGACCACGCTCTTTACGACTAGAATATTTTCTTATTATCACACTTTAAAATTCTGTAATTTATGATTTTCTAATCTCATTATTTTATCAATTACTTGCGGCTATGCGATTCATCTCTGGCTATGCTTTACGTGTAACTGATCGTGCTTTCCGCACCATCAAAAGACATAGGATGCTATCGCTTCTTGTAAGTGCACGGTTTGAGGAGACTTCCAATCTTTTTCGTGTCCTGCATCTCGACGGCCTCTGCCGAGTCACCCGTGCCCGTGGTGTTGGCAACTCTCTTCTTGGCGAGCACGAAATCGAGCTGCATAAACATCTTATTCGAGTCATCCTTGGCCACCAACTCGAACCCTAGACGACCGAGCGCCTCGATAAAATTCCGCGCGTCACGATCATTGAAGCGCGACTTGATTTCACTGATCCACAGCGCCCCGCCGGGTTTCAAAACCCTTGCGGCTTCCCTTATGAAGGAGAGGAAATCCGTGCCCATCAGGGAGAGACAAAAGATGGCGACGTGGACGGACGCGTTTGGGAGGGGCAAGTGTGCGATATCCGCGGCCGTGATGCGATCGTTGGCCGCACGTAGATCGAAACTGTGCATGCGTACTCTTTTACCCTGCGGGTCTTGTTGCAGGACGCGGTCCGCCAGCATGGCTTCGCCACATCCCAAGTCTGCGACCACGCGGGGACCGGGTCCCTTGAGCAGGGCACCACTGATGCCCGGTACCGAAGTAGCGGCGGTATCGCCTTTACCGGTGGCAGGGGATGACGAGGAGGACTTTATCAGGGCAGCGAGACGGGCGTGGTAGATATCGATCGGATTGAGTGGCCAGTCCCGCACCTGCGACTTGAAGCCCGCATGGTACTCGTCAAACATGTCTGGGTCCGCCTGAATCAACGATAAGGCCTCCGACCCCGTCGTCGTGTAGAGCCGCTCATTGATCCATCGGAATCGCGCGCCCGATAATTTGGTCGCCATCTTTTGCTGCAACGGCGTCAACGCGGTGCGCGACGATGAGCCCGTGAAGCGCGGCGGTGGGTCCGCCGACATGAGTTTCGGCGGCGTCTTGTCCCTCTCCGATCGGGGCGGCCGCGCCAGTGCCTTCTTGCCTCCTGCTCTCTTCTGCTCTCGCGCGGTGATGACTTTTGCACTTGTACGTGGGTCCGGAGTCGGTGACTTGGGTCTCGACTTCCTGACTGCACTGATGGGAATGACATTTGAGCCCGATGAACCTTTTTCCTTTCCGTACGGAGTATATCTCAACTTGTCCTTCGAGGGCTTCTTCGCAGCCGGTATCTCTTTCACCTTGGTATGCGCTGTGTTTGGTTTCTGCTTCTTCACGGATGCTACCGGTTTTCCGTCACTAGGTTCCTTGCGCTTCCGTTCGGCCTTTTGAGGAACCACATTGGAGAGTTTCCATCCATCTACGGCAAACATCGGGACTGAAAGTCTTACTGCCTGTCCTCGTCTTTCGATGATAGAATGCTGTCCAATGATTGTGAACGTGCCCCTACGGTCCGATCTTGCAAGTGACCTTTGACACGGAAAGAAGGACGAGGCAGGATGAGATGCAAGAAATAAAGTTTCGGGGTTTCCGCAGCAGGAAGCGGGTGGCGCCGCTAGTGCAAGTGGATCGCATCTGCAAACGATTCTGAGTCCTCACCTACGTATACATACAGGTAAGCATCTACGGGAACAACGTATGCTAATGTGATGAGATGTGCCTAGTGTACAGTCTAATTGATAGATGCCAAAATTACCGGCAGCCATGCCCAGACCACACTATAGACCCAGCTTGCCCAGCATTTCAACCCCGAGTCCTTGAGCCCTGCGGTTCTTGTCTGTCATCTGCTCCACAGCCTTGACCAGATCGTAATTGATTTCCTCGCTCACCACGGAATCCTTCTTGTATGCCGGGTGTGTCCTGATGAAGTTCCTGATCCACTTTGCGGCAGTCTGCAGCTCGCCACTCGCGCGCTTCGAGACCAATTCGAGGTATGAGCCGAGGTCACAACGAGTCTCAACGTCACAATTGACAGAGTTGAGGTAACTCTCAATCAGTGGAATCAGACCTGGGAAGACATTCTCAGCGCCATTCATGATCTCGTTTATGGTCAATTGCACGCACGCATCAGGGTCTTCGTGACTGTCCGTGCTTTCGTCAGTGCGAGCTTCTTGTGGAAAGACATTCTTCCTGAACCAGAATTTTCGTTCCAGGACAGCATCGCGCTTGTGCGCTACCTGCATATTTTCATCCACTTTCGAGATTGGCATGTAAAAGTTGAGCTTGAACGACAAAATCACCCGTGTCATGAGGTTGATGAATATTGCAAATGCTGCGTTCTCAAAGTCTGTGATTTGTATCTCCATACTTCGGAATTCAACGCGCCAGCCAATATCCGACTCTGGAGGCGGAGGCTTGAACCTCATTGTCTGCCAATTCGTGGACTGGATGTTCTCAAAGTGATCAGAACTTACTTCGTCGTCTTGATCAAGCATCTCTGAAAAGACCACAATGGGATCTCTAATGAACAGGTGGGACATGTGATCGGCGAGCCGGTCATCGATGCCATTATCTTTTAGTATTTTGCGAATTTTAGGATCTTTGGGAATGTCGAGATCGTTGTACTTATCCTTAAGTTCGGGATCTTCTGAGATATATGTTGATATTGAGTCATATCGTGACTTTGATATGACGAAGCGGTCGTTCTTCAGTGGTGCTTCTCCGAGCTCTTCCAAGGTTCTGTCGTCAACAGCGCCTGCAATAACATTCCATCTCGCGTCCTGATCAGCCAGATATCCTCGCCAAGCAGGACTGGCTGCTGTGAGAGCGAGCATGACAGGCCCCAAAGGCGCCAATTGGTCGTAGAGTCTTCGAGCCTCTGGGACACTCTTGGCCTGGAATGTGATTTGCAGGCAACAACATCCCATGCCGAATCCCATGCTGTCCATGTATATGTGACCATCCTTTGCGGCTCCATCCTTTGCATTCGAGTCTTCTGGGAACACAGTCCTATTCCGAGGTATCGTGGGATCGATGAATGGTTTTGGTGTGGCAACATCGTAAAAGATAGGAACGTTCATATTTACTTTTCGCCCACGTCTTTCGCGTATGTTTGCAGTGAGTGTCGGGAACCGCACGTGAGGATTGATGATTTCGTCGGGCACAAAAAGTGAGCGTGATGCAGGTCCCTCAGCCTTGTAGTATGGTTCGGTGAACTGGCCAGGTGCTCCCAGACGGGGATATGAGGTCAATGTGATGGGACACTCACTCGGTTTCATGTGAGCTTTGGCGATGACCCGTCTTCTCTTCATGTTTGGCAATACATCGAGCAGATCTTGCAGTGTGTGACCGTATGGCGCTCCGGGTGTAGCCTCAAGCATATAACGTCCATATTCAGGATGAAAAGTCGGTAAGAGATCCCCTGCACGAACAATCTTCTGCAAATCTGGCACTGCACCTCCTTGCCGTTGAAGTGATTCGTCGTCCGCTAGTGCGTGGAGTATGTCTGCTTGTCGCAAACTAAGCTTCACCTCGCGAGCGTCATCATCGACATCCACCACTATGTATTCAATCTCGTCTCCCCAGAGCAGCTCATCCCGTGCCTTGTCCTTGTTACGCCTCCAGATACTCAAGAATTGATATATGCCGTGCTCACGCACATGCTCCGCGTGCTTCTTCACCTCGTGCCATGGCAAAGGTGTACCCAGAGACAGCAGACCCATGAGATGCACTGAGCAGAAACGTCTTTACGAGCTCTCTTCAATTTCTGTGCATCGATTGTAGAGCAGGCCACTGACTAACGGAAAACAGCGGAAACGATGGGGATAGAGCATGAAAAGCTACGCAATAATGCACAACCTGGTCGAGGCTGGATATGACGGAAGTGCAATCCTCGTCTCCAAGTCAGCGGTCAATTAGTGCTGAAATTACCGAGATTCTCCCTCGCACATCACTGGTACCTACGGAAGTCAACTTCTATCCGCGCCGCAGCCTCCATCTCCAGAGCTCGGCCCCGCTGTCTGGTTGCTCTCATCTCATGAAAGAGCTGGCAACTTGTCTAGTATCGATGCAACAACTTTTGATGTAATATGACTATGACTACGAAGTGGACTAGAATGCGAGCTGTGCCTTCCTGAATAGAACGAAGAACCCGATGGGAATGGCAAGCTGGCATATCAGGCATATCCAGAAGAACGGTTTGGCCAATGGTCCGGCTCCCTGAGTGATGTCCCAAGCAGAGAAACTGACGAGATAGTCCGAGAACGGAATGTCGATCGCTTTCGCCATGATAGTCGAGAAGGAACCGATAATCTGTGCACAGATAAGTGTGAAGGCAAGATGATCACGAACCATGCAGGAGAGCAACATGATACCGATACCTGCTCCCTGCACAGAGTCCAGGACTGTCAACCACAGCCAGAGTGAGCGACTCAAAATTGCTGAGCCGACCGGAGAAGGTGCCCATGGCAGATACATTCCAATTGTACTCACTGCCCAGAATTCGGCGAAGTATCGCGGCGCAATCACTCCTAGGGCGAAGATAACAGGCGCCCAGGTGTGCGTCTTGGTGAAGTGATGGATGACCAAGAGGATGAAAATCCATACCACGATGAAGAAGAAGATGATGAGCAAGACAACTCCCCAAGTTGGCAAGTGTTGTGATTCCCAGAGATAAGTCCATGAGCGTCCGTACGGTAGTGCTAGCCAGAAATTGGACAAGATTTGTGAAACCAAGAACCACATAATCACCTTTCGTCGGTACAGGGATCTATAGAATGCTGGAATAGAGCCAGGTGTCTGGCGATAGTAGTTCGGCAGACCAAAGAGCATGGCAACAAAGACGAAAAACAATAGCCCGCCCATGACCCAGACCAGGACTGCCACTGCCATCGGAACACCATTACTATAGACCTTGTAAATGGACGAGGTTTTGTCAGATAGCCCGGCTCCCCAGTACCATATACAAGCACTCCAGACCTGCTGCAGACCTTGTACAATGCATGCTCGGATGACCCAATTTTTCACTTCGACACCGCCTTCGGCTCCGAAATTCAGAGCAAAGTATAGCGAGCCAGAGGCGGAAGCTGCAGCATAGATGAACGAGGCCGAGTGAGTGAGGTTTCGTGCAACTTCAAGGCTGGAGAATCGAGAGATGTACGGAATTCCGATAAGTGCGAATGCGAGCGCATACAATACAAATGGGAGGGACAGAGTCCAGTAGGCCGGCAGTCGTCGATACATCACGTACCAGACTACAGACATGAATGCGAAGATTGCGTTGATAATGTAGATTTCCCGGGTTTTCTGGAATGTCCCTGCCAACAGCGTTAACTGGTAAGCATTGGCTGCCAGGACCTGTCCAAGAATCATGAAGATGGTATATAAAGGCCAGCCAAGTCCGCGCATAGCTAAGAATCGCTTCATGCCGCGCAATCGATCATTCGGATCAAAGTCGTCCCCATCATCATCAATGGATGTGATTTTTGACTTCTTCGCTCCTCGAATCTGATGCGTCTTGATTCGTTTGAAGAATTCTCGTTCTGCATCCATCAGGAATGTCTCAATACACAGCCTCTTCTTCGAGCTCGAGGGAGTTATGCCTTGACGAAGTTCTTCGACGAATGCATTTCGTGTCGCACCATCCGCATCGGTGAACATGACTTCACCCTTTTTGAGGGACGATTGTTGCACTTCACTGTGCTTTTCAAGGTCAGTCAAGGACAGCACAGACAGCCGCGAGTTTCTGTTTGATCCATTGATCATGCCCCGAGGAGACATGTATGGAGCATTGGAATCTGTGCCTAGGAACCTAGCGGAACTTGGTTGGCTGGGAGGATCGAGAAGTGTTTCTGCCTCGTATCCAGCAGATTCCCGTCTAACATGAGATTGAAGTGGAGGACGAGGATAGTTGTCCACATAATCGTCGTACATATCGTCATCATATGGTTCGCCATCTCTTGAAGGGTCATGCGAAGATCCAGGATTTGAATCATAATACTCGTATTGCGCTTGCCGTTCAGACCATTCTGGTCCATCATCCTGCTGCAGATGGTTTGCCATCGTCAAAGTGCTTTCGCTCGCCGTCGGGTCGAATTTGTGCCAATTCCTGTGATCTTCACCCAAGTATTGTTCAATGTCTCGTTCTTCCGGTGCGTGACCCTCGAACTCTGCTTCGCGCATGTAGTAAGCCTCTTCAGAAACATTAGAGTATGAATCATTGTCTTGGTCGTAGTACTGTTCTTCCTCGTGCAGGGCCTCAAGATGTGCTTCGTGACGCGCAGCTCCAGCAACTCGACCACCAGGACCTTTTCTTGAACCGAGGGACATTGAACGCGAGAGACCAGCACCAGCTGTATTGGTCCCGGTATTGTGATGTTCTTCCTCTTCCTGAATTGTGGTCTCAGGAGAAGCAAAAGCCGGGGGCTGTCTTCCAGCATAATTCTTCCTAAGCACGGATGGTTTCCTCTGGAATGTCTCCATAATAAGAGGCTCGAGGTTCGGGGCAGCATTTGTAACATCATTGCTCTCGTACTCGTCCATGACAGGTTCCATGTGTGGCATGGCGAGTCTGTTCTTCTTATTGATCTTGGCGGACAGCTGAATACATTTGGATTGCAATGTGTCGAGTCGTTTGACCCAGACACCGACGGGGAAGCGTTGTTTCGCTGCGCGTGCACGAAGTTGTGCCCGTACCTTCTCAGTTGACTTCAAAGCAGCTCGACAAGCAGCCTCGAACTGTGAAAGCAGGTGAGAAGCCGAGGCAGAGTTCATTGTGTACCACCATCCTGGCATCGTGCCCAGACCACCAGTCTTACAACCGATGCCCAGAGCACCTTTTCGACCAAACTCTACTGCAACTAAACCAAACGGTTCATCACGAGATGGAATCAATGCGAAATCAGCACCACTGAAGATGGCCGGCGGACACGCCGTAAATACTGGTTTTGAAAACACTCTGCCAGGGTACTTGTCCATCAGAACAGCGAGCTTCTCAGCAGCGAATCTTCCATGCAGGTCCACAGTCGGTCCGATCGCTATCTACGACGATTAGTCCACGCTTGAAAGGAGATAGCATATCCTACAAGTTGTACGTTGAAATCCTCAAGCAAGGTCGGTGCCAGATCAGCGATAAGGTCAATACCTGCAGGAATCAGACGATCTTCTCAAAGCTGTGTCTTTCAGGTTATCTTACCTTTCTGAACACTCCATCGACCAACGAACACCAACAGTTGAGCAGTTGGATCCACGTTGAGTCCCGCCCATTCCTGGGCTTCACGCTTCAGATCCTTCCTTTTGTTCTCAGCCTCCCAGTCGATCTCAATTTTCTTGTTGCTCGTCTCCTCGACTTCGCCCGTGTCCGAAGGATCTGGATTTGGCAATTTACCAATTTCTTTGAGCGCCCAGAAGATGGGATATCGAACAAGACTTCGTGCCCCATATTTGTCAGAAACTCCTACAGCACCAAAACCCTGCTGATGCACACGCAGAAACGAGACTCCTGCATGCAGTAGATTGAAAACATTGCCGAATTGAACATACTTTATGCAGACGTCTTCCGGCGTGTGGAACAACGAACACACTTCTCTTCGCTCCTCTGGTTTGCGTAATGGCCAGAGACCTTGGAATTCTGCGTTGTGAAGCGAAAGTGCCACGGGTATAACCTTTGGCAATAAGTAAAGCGGCGCTAATGCGCCGTGGTAATCATTGATGTGGTAGAGATCAACGGGGAAACGTTTACAAGTTTTCGCGATGCACTGGTTCCAGGCAGAATAGAATACAGCACTCTCCAAATCGTCCATACGCGGGGGATAAGGATCTGACTTCGTCTGCTTAGCGAAGACTGGTGAGGATAGCATGACGTAGGTGATGTTGTCGAGTATGTGATAATAGACATCGACTCCATAAGTCGAACTGTTAATTTCCACCTCAAAAGGCTCTCCACGTTTGAGGGTTCGCTTCGGATATTCCACGTCTCCAACCATAGGAACAACCCAGATCAGGTCTTGATGTTGCAAGTGGTTACCCATCAATTGTGCCATTACACCGAGACCACCGATCTTGATCTTGATCTTTAGATCTGCGATATCGTACTCGAGAGTAGCTATTAGAATTTTACGTCGATTTCCACCAGCTACAGCTGCAGTTGCCAGGGCTGACGCGCCGGCGCCTTCGGCGTACGAGATGTTCTTTTCGAGATTGCTCAATTTGAACCAGCCACTTCGACCAGACTCCTTTACACCGACTTTGTTCCACTTGACTTTGTAGAATGCTCCAGCGTATAAAAGCATGGCCAAAACGCCACAAGTGATGGGGGTGAACACGAGAGATATGTAGATTCTGTTTCGAGTTAGACACACTGATCATATGATAGAATGGATCTTACATGATCTGTAGCCAGCGCTGACCCCTAGGAACGTACCAATACCTTCGAGTGATATCATTAATTTGTAGTTCCCACGAGAGGTAGGGCGCTGGAGGAGTATGATTGAATCTGAGGACATTGTCCGTTTGTGTCAACGTTGGCGGCACTCGATCAAGCACAAGATCTTGGTCAACGTCGCCATAGATGAATTGGTGATCAGGCTCTTCGTCAGCATTGAGACCCCAGACGTTCAGTGAAATATTGGAAGGCCATTCAGTCATGAAATTCCAGGTCCAGGTGTAGTTTTTACCCTCGGAGATTGTGACCGGCTCGAAGTTTGCCTTGAGTGCTCCGTCATACATAAAGCGGTTGAATTTTCCTTGTGCGTATAGATGTGGCCAGCGGCGGGAGTAAGTGTGATCCGAATCAGAGTGCTGATAATGATGGGCTGAATTGATGACTTTCGCCCAATATTCAACTATGACATGTGTGCCGGTCCATTTCTGCTTTTTAGTTCCTGTCCAGTCGAGCATAGGCACTGTTGTCGGTGCATCGGACTCGATATCGATCCATTTCGACCAAGAACTCCGATAATTCGTTGAATATCGGAATTTGTTTGCACCAATCGCGGAGTGCTTGAGCGTAACTTTGTGATCGGACGTAACTTCAGCTAAGAGTGAAGCGCTGTAATTAGCTGTTCTTGGGAAGACGATTGGGTTGTCTGCCTTTCCAATACGGAAGATGAATCGCTCCTTTCCTCCGTAGCTAGTCATTCGACTTGTGGTGCCAGTATAATTACCCTGTAAATCAATGTAATGAATGCCATTGTAGAGATTGGAGATCTGACCAGAAATATGCCATACACTTCTAGGAGCCGCCCAGATCGGGTCGAGTGGTTTTGCATTAGATATCTGTCCACACGAGAGTTCGGAAAATCGACCGACCTCTTTCTGCCAAGTGACACTGCCCAGGCTTAATTTGCTTGTTATATCTTTGCAGTCCATGACGTCGGAAAAGTGTAATGAGAAGGGTATACTCTCCGCGTTGGAAGAATTGGAGAGAATTCTTTGATCATGAGAAGGCATGACTGCTGTAACCACGGGAATTGGTGCCTTCCAATATTTCGTGTCTACAAAGATCTTCATTGAGAAAGCTTCCATATTCACAGAATCCAGACATCCGAAGTTCGGTGCTTTGTTATTGTTGTAATACGACACCGTTGAACCTGATAATTTTCTTTCCTCGTATGGAAATAACAAATTCCTGACGGTCGTACTATCATCATACGGTGCGATCAAATTTGGATAAGGAACTGACCATGCAACATTCTTTTGCGAGCAGTCCCAGTCTTTGTATTCGTGGGCAGTAGCTTTGTTGCTATACAGAAACCAGATCGTTTGACTAGCCTCTTCGTTACCAAGATTTTGAGTTTTGTCAGGTCGCCTCATGACCGACCACAATCCTTGGTACCAGCTTTGATTGCCATTGATTACAACATTTTCCAAGCTATAGTTGCCATTAATCTGTACCGTGAAAGCTTCGTTCAGTGTAGGATAGAGGCTTCTTAGATGATACATTTGCTTGTGAAAGTTTCGTACCGGGTGAGCTGGATTGAAGTAATCTAATGACGTTTCGTCCATCAAGCAACCACGACTTGCAGGAGAGAAACTGACGTTGCTAGTGTATTGCGTGCTTACAACATTATAGCAGCCATGATCCTGCCAAGCCACAGAGCTGAACATCGGTTGACGTCCAAAGAGATAATTGCCAGCAGTGTTATCCATCAGCAGCATGTCTTGCTCTTCACCATAATAAAGCAAAGGAATGCCTGGCAACAGGAGATTCAACATTGCAACTCCGAGATAACTCTTGATTCGCCCGTCAAGGATTGCTGGCCATCGGAAAATATCGTGATTGGTCATGCCGTACATGTGACGAGCATCGATTTGTCCAGTATTAGCATTGACGAGATCATTGGTACGGAAAACCTCGTTGTTCGCATTTGTTATTGAGACGTAGTCGACATCATATGAGCCCGAGATCTGCCCTGCCAGTCCTAGGAAATGCTCCACTAAAATGGTCAGCATTGCGATTGAAGGGTACACGAATCGTAGACTCACAATATCGATACATCGTGTAGGACCACGCACTGGAGTCCAAAGCTGCTTTCGAGTCATCTCTTAGATATCCTCCGCTCTTGTCTGTGTACTTCGTGGACAGACTATAGCTCACATCCTTTGGAAACTTATCGCTGGTACGGCCTCGGCCGACAAAAGCAGAAGCGTAAGTGTTACCTCCAGTAATTTCGCCTGGGATGAAGAAATTCTTCTTGCCTCGCTTCTTAGCGCATGACTGAGCCATCAGCATGATTCAAAAAAGACTCGACCATGCTTTTACCCTCATAGCATCACTCCAATCGCCGAGAAACGGTGCAGTCATCTGAGTAGCCTTATCGAGTCTGAAGCCATCTGCATCAAGCGCGTCAATCAACAGGCAACCCAACTTTTGTAGTTTTTGGGAGACTGAAGGCTTCCAATCCTGCAGTCGATCTTGGACCGAGGCAAACTTCGCCAACTGACGTTTCCAATTGGCATGAACACCAAAAGCTTCCATATCACCATAATGATTGAAATCATCATCGAAACAAGTGATTTTGGTGTAACTGGTATCTATTGTGCCCTCATCTGTATAGAAAACCGGTGTGCTCGGGCACGGAACGGTTTTGTTGGATATGGTAAAGTCGAGGTAAGCTTGATTGTGACGCACACTATCTTTCCACAACAATCGATAACCTTCTGTGTTGAATGGTACAGATGTGTTCATATAGGAAGTCGAATTGTGCAGGGAGATCGAGCCGATGAAATCACTCATTGTGGCCACTAGAGATTTGTCAATGATGACACTCCATAGCACGAAAATCTTACCGGTCATATCAAAGATAATGTACATGCCCCTCTTATGGACCTCGTCCACAGCGAATCGCCATTCTGCAAGAGTTCCTGTATGTTTGTCTATCAACGTAAAATCACTTGAAGAGATTAGACAATAGTACTGGCGTTTAATAGAGTGGACCTACGTGGCAGAGTAACCATCATAAGCCCATGGCAGTCCCTGGAAGATTGTACCAATAACATAAATTCCCTTTATGCCCATAGACTCAATATAATCCAATGTTTGAACAAATCCGGCAACATCACCACCAGCTCGCATCTACACTTATAAGCGAATCATCGTGACTCATATATTCTGACTTGCTTGAGTTTCGTGGATGTCGAATTCCCAGACAGTTCCATTCGCGTTGTTATTGGTAGGATCGCCATCTGACCAACGATCCAAGAACATCGAGTAGAAGGGGAAGCGCCAATTGTCAGGACTCGGGTGATAGCGATGGTCTGGCCATTCGGAGAAATAGTCTCTCACATGTGTAGCAGTTTCTATGCGTCCTTAGTCATCGAACCCTACTGGCATGATGCATGCTTACGATTGATGTTGAAGTTATACTCAGACTCGGCTTGCGACCACGGAGCAGCCTGGACTTGACAGGAGTACAGCAAGGCTACCCATAGCTGCAAAGTCCGCATACTTCGTGCAGAAGGCTCTGTAGCCGTACAATAGCCTGTTCTGTTCTATGAATAACGTCGTATAGGAGTCGTGGGTCGAAGTTCTGGCAAATAGAGAGTTTTGCTGACGACCCACCACTTGAGGAAATGGATTGCGTGAAGCAGTCGTCGTAGTCAAAATTAGTCCAACAGTCATGCTCAATATAGAAAGGTAGCGTGGGAATATATAGAGGAGACCTTGTGTGACTTTTAGACATCCTTGTAACAGATAGATTGAATAATTTGGCCCAAGCATATGAAAGATGCGAAGACGGAAGGACATCATCTTATAACTCCGCTTCGATATACTGGGAATGCTGAGGACACCGACTTATACCTAATCGTGTCACTGGCTCGAGCAAGCATCGCCATTGCTTGCTTAGAGTTTCCGCAATTGACGAACTTCTGGGAACTTGTGTATCTCAGGCAAACATGGAAATCGTGGTTTAAATGACATCCTTAATGTCCAGCCACAGACGACCATAGGTGTTTGTACAGCGAAGCTCGACATCTTCGATATCAGCCCGGTTGGTACACCATCGTGTAGGACCTCAAGCATAAACACCTATCATGCAAGATGTGCTTTTGTAATTGACAGAGCTCTTGTTCAATGCTTGTATCTGCAAAGTCTGATTTGTGAGGTGTACGCTTCTCCTTCTCTTGCATGGCAACAAGCCTCGTAGCAAATTGAGGCCCTGATGTGGTTGTGCCACTTCTGCCCCGAACTGTGTGTGTGTGTTGTGCGGGTTCTGTAGCAAGTCCCAAACATGCCTGGTCGAAGATGACAAGCTTAAGCTACCTATGGAGGCAGGCTCCTGTGCCACATGCAGCAGATCAGAAGAAGTGCAACCTGCCCGGACAGCCACTGATACTCCGCAATGTTGCCGCGCTTCTCACACCATACGCCCGGTACGGTAGGTAGTATTCGGTCAGAGTCGAAGTACGCAGCTGCAGTAGCTATAGCTATGGATGCTTGGATTCAGTGGAAAATGCTCAGCTAAAGGTGCGCATAGATTTCGTCTCTAAGCTACACTATACCTGTCATCCGTAGTTCCAGCTCATATGTAATCACGTATGGAGAACTGTGACACAAAAGACGAGAGCTCGACCAGATCGATTGTCCGTCAAATTATTCCAACACTGAAAAGAGCGTCATAAGATGGAATATAGCACATTGGACTCGACCTTCTCCTCGCTCGGGGACCTTCCTGTAATTGTACCATCTCACAATAATGATATTGTTGCTGAGTTTCCAGAACGAACTTGTAGACTGCATCCTTTCGCACCTGAGTATCAGAGATCTTGTGCGCGTATCTGGTGTTTGTCGAATCTGGCACAATTCTGTACTTACAATCTGCCGAGCTCGTGTTGTCAATGCGTTCCATGAAGTCGCACCATTTCGATATGTGTTTGGTATCTGATCAGTCTTTATAAAAGCATGAGCTGACGAAGAAGAGGCACATCAACCTGCCGAAAATGCGGTGCAAGGTAACATTCTCAAGTTGCGCGGCAACTCAACATGGATGTCAGCTGCAGATGACAGTGTGCCACACACATATACTGCATTCGATTTCTCCAGTCGTGAGGCAGGCTCGACAAATATTTACAAGTTCACCTTGGAAGCTGATACCTTTATTCAACTCTGTGTGCTGGGAAATATCATACAGCCACGAAAAGGAGGAGGGCTTGAAGGCGTTGCACAACACATGGACGACTTCTGTAGGATCAAACCTGAAAACATCGATATCAAGATCGGCGGGATCCGGACGTTCAAGGTCAATAGCCATTGTTCTTTGATAGTACGGCTTTTGAGGCGAGAAGCTCACTCTATCGACCTCGAGAATGGAGATGGACCCGTTGACTACGTGATTGAGGTATTCCTATATGCTCATCATCGCAAGCTTTCATTGACACTGGCAGTTTCGTAGCCTTCTGCTGAACAGTGCACATCTGCTTGATGCCGTGGAGCGTTATGTACAGAGCTCTTTGTCCAGTACTGCGCTGGTTCTCCGCACCTGGGCATAAATGACACCTTACAAGGTCAATCGGCGTGACGTAGAAAAGATGCTGAGTGGCGACATGCTATTCACGAGACGACGACGACGACCGAGACACGCTCTTACTGGAGCCGTTTCCAAGTATCTGCTTTACGATTTTTGCCTGTAGTGCTTTCGGAGCAACAGTCTCGTCTAGTTTGGTCGACAGCGCCTTCAACACCTTCCCCAGGTCTTTTTGCGAAGCCTCAATGGAATTGATCACATCAAGAACGACAGCTTGAATCTCTCGTTCCTCCATCTGTCGAGGTATGTAGGACTTCAGAACCTGTACCTCACTTTCTTCGACTTCTGCCAAGTCAAGTCTATCATGTGCTCTGTAGGACTTGGCAGAGTCTTCTCGTTTGGCGATGCTGCTTCTGAGTAATGCATAGACCTGAGAATCTGATTGCACTGGTTGCTTTGTCTTGGAAGCATTGAGTACTTGTGCCAATATGTCCTTGACAACACTAAGTTTCAGCTTATCCTTGGCTTTCATTGCCAGCTTAACCTCATTCTTCAGATTCAAGAGCACCGGTGATTCTGGTGCGGCGTTGATGTTATGTCCGGCGTAACCTCTACAGTTCACAAAAACGATTCTTGTGGATGATCGAGTAGCAGAACGACCGGGCAGTCTAGTGGAAAGAAGCATTGACTTGAAAGTCCTATCAATGAATGACATAAGGTGTTCAGGTATCCTAAACAGGTAGCTAAATAGAAAGTTCCGTTACAGGCAGGTACGCAGAGATCTAGGAGACACTGCCTGGTAAATCTCTACTAGAGTATGTCTATACACATCTATAGCTACACTTCCATATGCATAACTTGTGCTTCAGAGTGTCTTTTCTGAGTATTTTAGTCAGTCCATCCCGAGGTGTACGATATCCAGCCCATAAGCGGCACTGCCGGAACGATTTCCGTGGCAACGAACCCCACATCTCGAGGTTGCTTTCTACGAATACAGATCTGGAGTAGAAGGCCTATGAGCTACAACCGCAATCTTAGGGGCATATTACTATGTTGTAGCCTTGAGAGCTACAGTCCAGTTTGACAGAACACTCATTTGCAGATCAGTGACAAGGAAGAAATCCTGTCCTGATGCAGGTGCTGTCGACATTGCTCCGACATAGTTCTTCGAGAGATCTGCGGCGCACGCTCATACTAGCACGGCAACACGGCCGAAACAAGTCGAATAATCATTCGACGAATTATCCAAGAGTCGGCATTGCTTGGTCTGCTTGTGCAAGTGCTGCAGGTCTGTCAGTATCGGCGCTTTGCTGGTATCATTTTCAACAAGAACGGCGTTCCTTGGAAGCTGAGCACGATCACTCCTTAAGAACACGAAGGCTGATTGATGGCGCCGAGATAAAGAAACACAATACAGCCGACTCGTGCTGGGTCGTGGTGAATGGAGCGGTATGGGACATGACAGACTTTCTTGCTGCGCATCCCGGTGGCATGGACGCCGTTCTGAAAGTCGCTGGAACGGATGCAAGCAAGGTATTCAATCCTATACATCCTTCAGATACCTTGAAAGAGGGTCTGCAACCACAGAACTGTCTTGGAGAAATCGACCCGAATGGCGAGCAAGTTGAGGTATCACTTCCTGAAGTGAAAGCTGCAGCTGCCGATCCGGACAAAATTCTGCCCCTCGCAAGTATCGTTGATCTGGACGATTTCGAGGCTATGGCAAGAATAGGACTCTCTGAGAAAGCATGGTCTTATTATGCTAGCACTGCTGACGATGGTAAGACATACGATCAGAATCGGGTATCCTGGTCAAACGTCATTTTGCGACCTCGCATTCTGGTTGACGTTTCTGACGTTGACTTCAGTGGTCAGATACTCGGTCACAAGGTCGAATTGCCGATATACATATCGCCAGCGGCTCTTGCAAAGCTAGCACACGACGAAGGAGAAGTAGCGCTTTGTCAAGGTGCGCGGAAAAGTGGCATTATACAATGCATTTCTAGTAATGCGTCGTGTGCTCTAACAGAAATTCACGACGCTGCAGCTGCCGACCAAGCTCTGTTCTTCCAATTATACGTCAATCGTGATAGGGACAAGGCCGATGCCCTCTTAAAGAAGTTACAGACACTGCCCAAGATCAAGGCAGTATATTTGACTGTAGACGCACCAGTTGGTGGCAAGCGTGTTCTCGACGAGAAATACAAAGCCGCACAAAGTCAGTTGTCCGGGTCTGCCGACTCAACTAGCACAGTCATGTTTAGCGGAGTGTCTCCCAGCTTGACCTGGAAATATTTGGACAAACTGAAATCTGAATTGCCCGCGGGCACACCTATCATGATCAAAGGTATCTCGACAGTAGAGGACGCTATTATGGCATACAAAGCTGGTGCCACTGGTGTCGTATTGTCGAATCACGGTGGACGACAATTGGATACTTCTCCCAGCCCGTTATTGACCCTCCTCGAGATTCGTAAACATGCTCCGTGGCTCATCAAGGACCGCGAAGGCAATGGTCTGGAAATTCACATTGACGGCGGCATACGGCGAGGTACGGACATACTCAAAGCACTTGCCCTTGGCGCTACCGCTTGTGGTCTTGGTCGACCGTTCTTGTACTCCTTGGCCAACGACTATGGTGTCGATGGAGTTGTCAAAGTCGCGGATATTCTGAAGAATGAAATGGCGATCGGCATGAGACTCCTGGGCGTCACGAATCTTGACGATTTGAGGCAGCACGGGAGCAAGTTTGTGAATACAAAGGCACTGGATCCGCTCATTGCCGATGCTGACCTTGCGGACTGGCCCGAGCTCGCTCCGTATAAGTGAGAACTAGGTATCTGAGTGGTCGTCGGAAATATCACATTTTGATCACAGACAGGGTATCGAGCACCCAGGAATAGACTTGGATGTGTTGATTCGAGTGTCAGACTTGCGTGCTCAGATTGGCGCCAAGATCCATGTTATGCACAACACAACAAACACTTTACTATGACCGGCTGTCAGTATCTATATCCCGCTCGATTCGGCTCGGAGCTTTCTTCCACTTCGTTAAAATGAGGTCGTCCTACAAGATAGTTGGCTGTCTTGTGCTGTCCAGCTTCCATGAAAGTCATCCTTGAACTCCTATGGTTCTGCCAGCTCGTAGTTGGACATGTCATTTCTAGTCAGGACAAATTTACTGGCGAAGCAAATCCTGCATCGAAACTTAACAGCGACACAAATAATGGCAGCAAAGAGCACTTGGGTGCATTCACACGTCACAGTGTAAAGGCATGCTCACATCACAGAAAAACGACGAGTCAAGTCGTCCCCGACAAGACATCAAGGAAAAGGCTTGTCCACACAGGTCTGGAGGTGAAGCAAGATGACAGAAATCAAGGCCGACCAGGTCAAGGGCAGCATGGCCTAATGGAGAGTAAGCCACAGGTGCAGGCAGAATTTTTAGAGGTCAAGCGAGGTGCAGAGTTTCATTACAGATGTCCTCGAAGTGGCTGCCGATCTCATCTTGTGAAATGGAAGGCTCAGAAGTATTCTTACCTCTATGGCGTGCAGCATTACAACATACAGAGCGTGGGCGCTTTTGGTCAAGCTTCATTTTATGGACGCGTCCGGCCCTGGGTATATGCAAATTCTTTTTTCTCTTTCTTCTGTATGCAAATCGGTGCATATGAGTGTCAATATACTGTTATTGGCCACTACGCTGGTGAGGTCTGGTCTCAGTACATGACCATGTACTTCAACGATGCTTTCCAAGACCCAGAAACTGCTCCATTGGTAAAAGAGACATGTCGATTCTGTATTCCTGGCTATCCACCAGGCAATCATAACTCAGTTGAGTGCGAAGTTGACTGGGTCGATGTGTACCGAATACCATAGGACGAAATTTACAAAATTAGAGTGAAACCGGTGTGTGCAGTATCACCGAAGCACGGAGAACTGCTCCAAGCGCATCTGATTCAGGCCTCCTGATCATCGCTCATGAGTGTTTGTGTCACGAATCTCGACGGCTTGAGGCAGCACGGGAGTAAGTTTGTAAATACGAAGGCACTGGATCCGCTCATTGCTGATGCTGACCTTTCGTACTGGCCCGAGCTCGCCCCGTATGAGTGAGTTCTGTATGAGTCACAAGGGACTTCATATTTCCAGTGCAAGGCTGTGGCCGAGTCCTGTCTTCCCTTCTGGTTTAACGTCCTGCTCCGTCAGCTTCAATCAGTCTTTGTTGCACAATGGAAGCATATTTGCATCATCCGTACATATTGCAATCAGGCACTCCGCCAATGTGTTCATCAGAATAATATATCTGTCAACTTCCTGGTGCCTTTTTCCGTTTCAAGGCAATATGAATTGGTCATCAGCCATAGGATCGTGAATCAAACAACCTGCATGCTCTGAGGTCGTCCTCCCCGATCGTACGTTCTTTTAGTTCGTCATGGGCACCGGGGAGCAGGGTTGAATATGCTGAATTAAGTATCGGATCTGCGTGCTGCAGATGAGGTATGTGCTGAATTTATGCTACACGCAACACAACAAACACTTTACGTGGGCGATTGTCAGTATTTGTAAGTTGCCTGACTCATTCATAAGCATCTTTCTCTTCATCTTCATCAAAAGGATGTCGTCAGCAAGCTATCTCTGCGAGATGTTGACCAACGACAATATGAGAGTCGTACTTGTGCTCCTCACGGTTTGCGGATTCATCATTCGGCCTGTATTTGGAAATGACGTTCACGTCAAAGATAAACTCATTGACAGCACAGCCATTGCATCAGAACGCTTCTCGAAGATCAACCTTGACAGCAAGGTCCACTTAAGTGGTTATGCACGTCACGCGTATGGTGTTCACAAGAAATGTCCGAATCACAGGAGAGCCAGCAGTCATTCTGTCTCTGAAAAACTACCTTACATCAACAGGCTCGACCCCACAGGTCCGGCAGCTCAACAAGATACCAGGGTACAGCACCAACCAGGTAAAGGGCAGATCGGATTGACAGACAGTAAGCCACAAGCAGACTTTTTAGAGGTCAAGCGAGGTGTAGAGTATCATTACAGATGTCGCCGGAGTGGCTACCAATCTCATGTTGTGGAATGGAAAGCTCAAAAATACTCGCATCACTACGGCGTGGAACATCTCAACATACGGAGTGTAAGCAGCTTTGGTCGAGCTTCGTTCCGGGGACGTGCTGAACCCTGGTCCTATGCCAATTCCTTCATTTCCTCCTTCTGCATGCAAGTTGAGGCCTACGAGTGTCAGTATCACGTCATTGGTCACTACGCTGGTGAGGTATGGTCACAATATATGACCATGTACTTCAACGATAATTTTGGGGATGAGAATTTAGCTCCAGTTGTTCTCGAGACATGTCATCTCAGCCTTCCTGGCTATCCCCCGGGTCCACAGGTCTCAAATGAGTGCGAAATCGACTGGGTTGATGTGTACCTTATAGAATAAGAGGATTTTAAGATCATCACACGGATTTCGATGTTGGTGCCATCAGCTGCAGGGCCCATCACTAGCGCACGGAGCACTGATTCAAAAACAGATGATTACGTGCCCATTGCTCGTAGATGTTTATTTGCCAAGTATCTCAACTCACCAATACGATGGAGCAGGATAGTGCACTATCTATTGAGCATGGATTGATCAGACCAATAGTACAATCTTTGTGACTTCTTCGTCTTGTTGAAGCTCATATAAGTCCAATGTATCGTATACAGGCCACTCAAGCAGGCGGATTCAGCGAACAACTTCATTAACCGGAGTCAGAAGCCTAGTATCACTCTCTGCGATCGCTTTTTCATTACTAAGTTTCGTCAGGGATGCAGGAATGCTTCGTTGTTACAAGCATGGTACTGTGGTGAATGTCGATATAGATTGGGTACGCACCATCTTAAACATTCACTGTTAATCTGTTCCGCATCTGGAATAAGAGACTCTATTTGGCCATTCTGGAATATAGGATCAGAAATCTGGTCCTTGAAATCCTACCATTCCATTGTTGTCGCTACACAAGTGCTACTACAAGACAACACAGACCTATATAACCAAGCTCTCAGATCTGCTTGGCTTCGCTAGCTTTCATTCCGACGATCGCATTCGAATTTCAAATGAATGTTCTGCATTTGTTCCTATGGGTTGTTCTTGCGATTTCAGAGTGTGTTCGTGGATATGTCGCATCAATCCAGCAAGAAGCCGTAAACAAGTCAGACACAGCGCGAGGTCTTGCCGGACGAGTGAGACTACAGAAGGAAGGACATTCGCCGCACCTCAATGGGCATGTCACTCAGCATCCCAGGACGTGCCACAAAAAGCAGAATGGTCAAAATACTCATGGCACCGGAGATACTTTCGGTGGTAAGAGCGTGTATCATCGCACGCGTCTAGCAGTCGAGATTCACAAGGATCTGCCGCACAAGCCAGATTCTGGACATCCTGGACTGCTAGATGGCAAACCTCAAGTGGAATATTTGGAAGTCATGCGCGGTGCAGAGTACCATTACAGGTGTCCTCGAAGTGGAAATCAGGCTCATGCCGTCGAATGGAAAGCACAGAAATTCGCCCATCGTTATGGCGTGAACCACGTCAATCTACAAAATATCGATAGTTTTGGCTTCTCTTCGTTTCACGATCGACTTCGTCCTTGGATATTTTCCAATTCTTTCTTTTCCGATTTCTGTATGCAGATCGGAGCTTACGAGTGTCGATACACCGTCATTGGCTATTATACTGGACAAGTGTGGCCAGACTACATGACGATGTACTTTATTGACAACGTTGACGATCCAGCGACTCAGCCAATCGTGCACGAGCTATGTCGATTTCATGTGCCTGGATATCCAATGATCGGCGACTTCATCTCAAATCCTTGCCACATCGACTGGATTGACGTATACAGATTGCAATAGCTGCCAATTCATAGATTTTGAGCTTGAGTTTTCGCACTCTTGGGCAGTATTTGGATATATCCACAGGATGTGGTAATATACCCGTTCAAGCACGATTGACCTCACAATTAATATCGAATATTGTCTGCTTGATTGACAACAAGTCATCCCAACATTGGCAATTTCGACTAGAGTTGTCTTCTTTCTTCGCAATTCGCTAGATGTCTATCCAGGATCAAGCACCGGCTTGAACATGATCGCCAAGTACCATACATCACAAATTCGCTGCACAGCAAATATCAGCCAATAAGGCATACTCATTCTCAGAATCAAAAAGACCCTATAAAGCGGCTCCCTTCCCTCATAAAGCTATTTCACTAGCCTTCATCTTCGCGTCCTTGCTCGGCCAAGATGATTACACGACTTGCGCACCTGTGGTTTGCTTTCATGATCCTGCGACCTGTACTTGCGATTGTCGTGCCAATCCAAGTCGGAAATGACAATGCTGTAATCCCTGCTGCGGAGGCAGATGCAGTAGGCAACGGGCAGGTTAGTGCAGAGAAGATCCTGCCTCTTTATTCTCGCCGGCCCATCAGCTGTCCCAGTGAGCCGAGACTTGACAGTCTTATGCAGGCTGCAGAAGTCTTCAAGATTCGAACTATCTCTAGCAAGAATACTGATATGAAGACTCACGATATCACGGGAGCTCGAGATACAATTGGTCTTGGTGAGAGCAAGCCACAAGTATCAATTTTACAGGTTGGGAAAGGTGTCGAGTATCATTACAGATGTCCATTCGCTAGATCCCAATCTTTTGTGATGCAATGGAAATCTCAGAAGCGCGGCGATCGACCTTATGTAAGTCACGCCAAAATACAAAATGTCTTTGCGTTCAACCGGGACCATACCCCGGTAGGCTTCATTCGTTCGGGCACTCATGCAGATTATTCAAATACTCTCTACGGCCACTATTGTTTACAAATTGGTCCTTACGAGTGTCAGTACGCACTGGTTGGCCACTACAACGGGCAAGTGTGGTCTCGGTACATGACCATGTTCTTCATCACGAGTCAAGAAGACCCAGAGACGAAGCCACTTGTTCGTGAGGCGTGCCGACTTCACAGACGTGGTCATCCTCCTGGTGAAGATATTTCGAACTTATGTGAAATCGATTGGATTGATGTGTGGGTAGCAGACTTAGAAGAATGAGACCATATGGGTAGACTATCAGCGATGTGCAGTTATGCATGGCATTCAAGCTTTTGGTCTCTTTAAAAAAATCGTGCAAATTGAGCTTCATCGTATACAGCTGGCACAGATCACCACGCCTCCATTGAGTTCTACGTACATGCATTTGCTTACTGATTCTCCTCTCACTTGTATAGATGTAGTCTAACTATAGGCAAGAGTGCGTCATGGTATATCCTGCAGCTGAATGAGTGCACCGCTCATGACTTCACAAATTTTACAGGGACAACTTCAATGCTGTGTCAGTAGGTTACCATCTAGCTTATTACTTCTTCATTTCGCGGCAATGCAAAGCAAAGGGCTTGGGTGCCAGTTTTGCTGCGAGGACAACCTTTCTTACTTGTCTGTGAAGCTGATGCACGCAGTCTCGATGCAATCGGATGATAGAATAGGGCATCTGCGCACTTCGTACGACCACATTCTTACTGAGTGTGTGGATGTATGGCTGGTTGGCTTCAAAGACAACCATCACAGAAGCAACGAGCACAATTGCAATGAAGTCTCTAGCAACTCTGTCCGCCCACACGAAATATTGCGAGTCAGAGTTCCGCGTGCAAAACATCTTGAGGTAGGAACCCTGTGCGTACGACAAACAGGGAGTGACACCAATAGAGCTAATTGCTGTTGTTTACATATCGAATCAGGATGAAACATTCATTGTGAATAAAAAGCCTTCATCTACTTACGGACTCTTTGGGTTTATTTGCACATATCTGCAGGTTGTGGTAATATACCCTTTCAAGGAAGATTGACCACACAATCAATATCAAATATTGTCTACTTGATCGCCAACAAGTCACACCGACATTGGCAAATTCGAGCAGAATTTCATGAAGAGTGATCTACTGTGTTTACAGATCGCACGTAGTCCAATCCGAACCGAACCCAGGCTACGGGCGTTGGATGATCGCACGATATCACACACCACAAATTGGCTTGCATAGGAGAATACTTGCCTATAGCTGTAAAACCTACTCAATCTAAAGATTGAACAGCTATATAAGCGGCTGTCCTTCTTCTATCACGCTACATTAATAACCTTCATCGTGTCATTCCTTGCTCGGCGAAAAATGATCAGACGACTTGCACACCTTTGGCTATATCTTGTATTTCTGAATTCTGCACTCGGCATTGTGGTCTCGACTCAGCTCGAACGCAACAATGCTGTAATCACCGCCGTGCCGACAGACGAAATAGTCAAGGGAGAGATCAGCACAGAGCAGCTCCATCCTATCTATTCTCGTCGCGCCGTCAGCTGTCCCAATCGACCGAGACTTGACACTATTCTGCGGGTTGCAGAACTTACTAATATCGAAACCGTCTCTAGCAAGGGTCTTGCTATCAAAAAGCAAGGCACGGTTGGTGGCACGAGTAGTTTTGGAGAGAGCAAGCCTCAGGAGTATTTCTTACAGGTTGGCAAAGGTGTGGAGTACCATTACAGATGTCCATTTGCCAGATCCCAATTCTACGAGATGGAATGGAAGACTCAGAAGTACAGTGATCGACTTTGGGTGGACCATAGAAAGATACGAAATGTCCTTGCTTTTGGACGAGACTCGACTCTCGTTTGGAACATTCAGCCAGGGGTTTCTGCAGATTACAGGAACACTGTATACGGTCACTATTGTCTGCAAGTTGGTCCTTACGAGTGTCAGTATGATCTGGTCGGTCACTACAAAGGACAGGTATTGCTTGAGGAGATGACTATGTTCTTTATCACGAGTCAAGAGGACCCGGACACGAGACCGTTCGTCCAGGAAACGTGTCGATTTCACAGACGTGGTCTTCCGCCTGGTGAGGCTGTTACGGGCTTTTGTAGAATCGAGTGGATTGATGTGTGGCCAATAGACCTATCAGAAGAATAGAGAGCCCTACGAGAAGACTATCGGCGACTTCCAGTCACGCGTACGGTACACAAAGCTTTGAGCTGCTTCAATTCTGTGGTGCAATTGCAATATTAATATCAAATCCCTCTATCACACGTGGCACAGATCACCACGCCTATATATATGCATATGCATGTGTTGAAGCACACGTACATGCACAAGGTATAGCCACGACTGTCACGTAGTTCCGGTTCGGCAGGTCTACGACTCCCAAACCAAAACCAATTTGATACTCATCAATCATCTGTATCACCGAAACTTTATCAGACCAACTTCAATGCAAGAGCATATACATGACGAGGCAGTTGTCTAGCCCGACTAATCAGCACACTAGAGCAGTCGAGTGTAAGAGGGACAAGTTAGAAATCTTCACCATGAGGCTGATGTGCTCATTCGCAATCAATTGATAATGTTGGGCATCTACACAATCCGGAAAGACTGCATTGCGAACGATCGCGTAGAGTGACGGCCGAATGGGTTCAAATACCTTCGTTATAGAGGTGATGGGCTCATGTCAATTTCGCGCACGGATTTCGAAGGGAACTGCGCTCTTAGTAGACATCCATCTTCGAGAGGGGGACCGTCAAGGACAACTGATCACACAACTCAATCCGCATGATCGACCGGGAGGACTACAACAACATTCTCAAGCGATTCCGACTAACTTGTCTGCTCTCGGCAAGATCAGCTTGTGATGTACGCTTTCGGAATGCGGAACGAAGATGGATATCTCGAGCTGTCCTATGTGTAACTTATCCATTACAGGTCCGCACTTCGGAGAATTTCTTGCAATGTGGTCCAATCATACCGTGAAAATGTATAAAGTGATGGATTGGCCGACTTCAAGTAACCTAGCAACAATACTGAGTCTTTCGCTGGTCAGCCATGAGGATGCAGCTGAGTACTCTGTGGTGCTCTGGTGTACTTTTACAGTTTTTGGTTGGAATAGCTGTCTCGGCCCAACACGAACTCAATGACAAGGCTGATACCGTTTCGCTGGGATTTGGGCCGACAAGGAATCTGCTCAGTGAGGAAGTCCTCAGAGCTCTGCATTCTCGTGGCCCTATGACATGCCGCACGAGACGAAGATCAGGCGCCACTACAGCTTCATCAAGTGTCTTGGATACCCAGGCCAACAGTGTCCCTGATCGCGCGACCGACGCTATCAAGCTTTCCGAGACGAGTGGCGAGCAGATTGATTTTGGTGAAAGCAAGCCTCAGGCGTTCTTCTTGGAAGTCAAGAGGGGAGTCGATTACCATTACAGATGTCCTCGCAGCAGATCTGGGCATCGGGTGGTCGAGTGGAAAGCACAGAAGCACTGGAATCGCTATGGGGTACAACACATCGAGATTGAAAATGTGTACGCTTTCGGCATACCACAATTCCGCGGAGAAAGGCCACGGCCTCGTCCCTGGACATATTCAAACTTCTTCCTTTCCCATTGGTGCATGCAGATCGGAGACTACTACTGCCAGTACACCGCGGTCGGCCACTACAGGGGCGAGGTATGGACACAGGACCTGACTATGTTCTTCATCACCAGTCACGAGGATCCCATTACTGCTCCATACGTGCAGGAAACATGCCAATACATGGTGGAAGGTGAAGAGCCTGGCGCATCTATCGCTAACTTCTGCGACCTTGATTGGATCGACGTGTATCCCTTGGAGGACTAGGGTAAAGACAACGCACTTAACAAAGCAAAAGGTCTAGGTTCTCGTGTGCTCCTATGAATTGACATGACCGTGCTATGACAACTACTTGTGGACAGTATTAGCCAAAAGACATCGTGAAGCCTGTGGGATTCGAACCCACGCCAAACAAATGACTAGTACCTGAAACTAGCGCCTTAACCACTCGGCCAAAGCTCCTATCGATTTCAAAGCAGAAGAATGTCATATATAAACCAATTTGATTTGTCTCGGATTGTTAGCATATAAATCAATGTAACAGTATTCAGCCGTCTCATCGCACCACTCAAGAACCTCTCGCATGGTGATAGGAAAAGCTACATGACAATAGTTATCTAATTGACTTCTGAGCTCTGCGAGTCTGTTCCTTCTGGTTTCTATGACATATGTGTCTAAACAATAGATATGCTTTTTGAATGTACATTCCCAGCCACATAGCGAAAGTCATCTTGAAGTGCAGCTACTGACATTGACAGTTGGGTGTTCATGGCCATATCATGAAATGAAGATGAAGTCATGGAGATCGAGGCACGAATGAGTCATAAATGTTGTGCTTTTGATTATATGCAGGAAAGTGCACACATGCTATCGCTATAAAGACACGTAGGGATGCAAATACGAACTAGTTGCCATTCGGGTACCCGAACTTCAATCATTCCCATGGATTATCATCATTGCCTAGAATTGAGTCCTTCATCATGACGCGAGGATCGGACGCTGAGCGCACAGACACCGAGTCACTCGCGACACTAGCAATCTCGGCGTCTCGCGTCTCATCGTCGTTGTCATCGCCATCGTCAGCATCGGAACCAATCTCGAAATCGTCAGCTACTCGAGCGGGTGCTTGGTTGTGTTGTTCTGAACGTTGAGTGGCTACCTTTGGGGCGGCGCCTTTCTGTAGATGAATGAATCGCTGCAGTTCGTCACTTTCGTCGTGTGGTACAGGACCACCTTCCTTTCTGATGCGCATGCGCTCACGCTGCTCCCATTCGGGATCTTGCACGGCAATGTCTCGAATTTCGTCGATTCTGGAAGGGTGACTTTGTAGTGTCGTTCTATCCTTCTTCTTACCCTTGACGTCGTCATTGGCAGAGGAGTCTTTGCCCTTCGGTGCGGTATGGAGTAATTTTTGATGAGTCGCCGTGCTGGGCGTGAAACCACGGGTACGGGAGTAGTCGCCGACACGTCTTACCTCGACTACTGGGAAGTTGTAGTCACCATACTCCATCGTTCTTGCTTTCTTGAAGATCTGTTCGTCCTCAGAGTCGATTTCGAGCTCGATCGGGCCCTCTGTATTCCATGCATTCGTTTGCGAGAATTGTTTGTAGCGCTCGTCCAAGTCCTGCGGTGTAATGGCCGAGTACGTACTCAGCTTTCCATGATTCAGTAGTGGTGTATGATGATTCGTCTGAGGTTGTGGCACCCAGTGCTTTCCTTTCCCACCCCGCTCATAGCGAAGTCCTTCCTTGATGCGCGACATACGTCCGGAACCATGCGCCATGACATTCTCACCGGGATCAAAGAGTTGGTATGCATATCGATTTCCGAACAAAGTCTCCTTCGTGTCTACAAGGAGGTCGCCAGGACCAAACGCATCACGCGTGGCATACCCGATAGGCAGTCGCGCTGATGCTATCGTGGGATCGGTATAGTCTGACACACTGAATGCATACCAATGCGCAATGGCGAAGATAGGCATCTCCAGACAAGTCAGTAAGTCCTGTATGGCAAGTGAGATATTGTCAGACGAGTAGCCAGGTCGGTCCTTGATGAATCCGGCAAAGACAAACAAGGACAATAAGAATCCTTGCCAATAAGACGCGAAGATGATGAGCTTAATGACCAAGAACTTTGGCACTGGGCGAAATGGTATGAGGTCGTCATGTAGACACACCCAAAACATGGCCAAGCAATATAACGACAATGTGATTGAGACGTTGTACAGTAGTCCTGACCAGAAGTAACCTGAAGTCAAGCCGATGTAACCCTCCTGGAAAGTTCCGGTAGCCTTCATGATGACCGTGGCAAGTGCCAAAAGTGGCTTGAGCCATGCATACTGCAGAATACCACGCTTGATGTTGAGGAACGTGTAGGGATCACCAATGTCCACTTTGTCGCAAAAGTAGTTGACTGGCCATGGATGCGCTTTCGGCTCTCGTCCATGTGCCATGATTATTATGCTGCGCTCCCCGCCAAGGTAATTGATCAAGAGATTGAAGAAACAATATATGACAAAAGCCTCGTATACGTCACGAATCGGATCAATGAAACTTGCTGCTGTAAAGCTGAGCAGACTGAGACAGCTTGCAATTGCGTAGAGTGGCACCATAAGCATGATCCTGACCACATACCGCTGCATGATCGGTTTTCGGTATTGCTTCAGATGCGTCCACAGGGACACCAGTGACACCAAGGTCGAAAACGTGGACGCGGAGGCAGCGACTATGATGGGCCATGGCGATTCGCTGAGTCTGCCAGAAGAACCACTGCCGCCGCCACTCATCCCAGAACAAAGTCTGTCAGTCTCCTGCTGCGAGTTGTGTCGAAGGTTTACTGCATACTTGAAGACGCTGCTACCCTAGAATTGGAGTATAGCAGCACATTTTCTTCGTTGCAAGGAGACTTTTACAGCAGCACCAATACTAGTGCAGGTGAGTGATACGACATGCGAATTGGGCAACAAGCCACTGCCGCGAGCGACATGCGCCACACGCACCGCAATTCCTCCGCGAGTTTCGTTCGTTTCGTTCGTCCTGTAGCTACTTTGTACGTCTATCGTCCGTTCATTCACTCTTATCACGTCCTCGCCTTGAGTCTATCTGCGGAGCAACGTACAACATCTCTCAAAGAGTGACTGGCATAGCTAGCAGGAATATCTCTCGCCCACTGTCAACGACGATACAACACATTAGCGACTAAGAAGCAGTCCTGGCGCCGACTAAGAGCACGGCAGTCCTGCCTGCTGCCCCTACCTATGCTGCCCTCAACGACTTTGCGGATGCCATCGAGGCTCTACCGGCAGATTTGGTACGGAACTTTACGCTGCTGCGCGAGGTAGACTCAAAGACAGTCTTGCTGCAGACAGAGCTCATCAGCGAGATCAAGCTTTACATGGACTCGCTACCCTTTCCACCATCTGCTCGACAACAAGCGCAAGAGCGACTCTTGCGCATAAAAGAGCTCATCATGCAGGGCTTTGCATACAGCGATGAGAAAGTATCGGTCGCCTCGACAGCAGCTGATGTAGTATCGAAGCACATGGTCCGCTTGGACAGGGATTTTTCAATGCTCGAAGAGGAATTGCCGAGTTACATCAGGGAAGGCTCACCACCACCACAAATCACGACCACAGCAGCAGCGATTCGCAACGCGCCAAAACGAGTCGAAGTCTCGACACCCAAAAAGTCCGCCGCTCATCGTGCCGCTGCCGCCGCAGCCAACGGAGCCGCGCTCCGTGACGAGACCACGACACCTCAACCAGTCGTGTCGCGACACGGACGACAATCCAAACCACGACGACGCTCCATCTCGCCCGTGCCCGCTCCACGAACCACGGTGACCGCGACCACCGCCCACGCCTCCAACGCTGCTGCTGCCGCCGCTGCCGCTGCGGCACAACAAAACGAGGAAGAACCGACGTACTGCTACTGCAACCAAATCTCCTATGGCGAAATGGTGGCCTGCGACGGCGAGGACTGTGAGCGGGAATGGTTTCATCTCGCATGCGTCAACCTCAGCGCGCCCCCAAAGGGAAGCTGGTTCTGTGATGCGTGCAAGAAGGCACCGCCAGCACCGAAACGCAGGCGAGGCATGTGAGTACACACGTCATGGTCACGACTGCAATTGCAAGACAAACACAACCATTGCATCCATACACGGGAGTGTCATTGTGCGTGCATTAGAAATCTCCTCTATCTGCATATATTTATATCATAATGTCATCGTCATCTTGAATTAGAGTCATCGTCATCTTGAGTATGAAAACATCATCTTGAGCACAATCCTCACTTTTCGCCATTGGTTCTCATACAATCCAAACAGGAACGCACAAAAAGCTTGCACGCGACAAATTGGATCAAATGATCAGCAAACACACGTCGCTAGGCAGGTGGCCATGGGCTGACTGCTATCAACGTAGTCATGATCGATGAGTCTCAAGACAGTCTGCACAGATTGATCATGCCAAGTGCTTCCTATCTAGCACGCGCAGTCCTCATATCTGCACTTTTTATCTCAACCTATGATATTCACAATGTCACCTCGTTCATCCCAGCCCCTACTTCAACATCTCCTGCTTCAACTTTGATATTCCCAAACCTGGGTTGAGTCCCTTGGGGCACGTCTTCGAACAGTTCACTAGATTGTCAGTCAACACGTTCGTGGTAATCCAACGATGGAAAACTTACTGATCGTGTGGCATCGATACAGACTCATTGAGTTCTGTAATTGCTCTTTTCTCTCGTAATCATGCTGATCGCGAGAGTCGATCAACCAGCGGTAAGCCTGCATGAGTACGGCGGGTCCGAGGTATTGCTCCGAGTTCCACCAGTAAGATGGGCAAGACGTCGAGCAGCAAGCACAAAGAATGCACTCGTAAAGCCCATCGAGCTTTCGTCGGTCGTCCTTTGACTGCCTGATCTCGGTGCCGTCGGCAGGGAAGTCAGCTTCGTTCCTCTGCAAATATGGCTTGATTGACTTGTATTGCTTGTAGAAGTGTGTCAGATCAGGCACAATGTCCTTGACGACGTATGTGTGAGGCAGTGGATAAATTTTAGTCTGCTTCTCAGGCTCGATTCGGCAAAGACATGCCAGTGTGTTTTGTCCATCAATGTTCATGGCGCACGAGCCGCAAATACCTTCGCGACACGACCTTCGGAAAGTCAGGGTTGGGTCGATATCGTTCTTGATCTTGATGATGGCATCAAGAACCATGGGTCCGCAAGTATTGAGGTCAATGTCGTAATTCTGCATAGTGGGTTTCTTGTCTGGCGTCTCTGGTGACCATCTATCGTTCTTGTCAGTGGACAAATTCGGTATTTTGTGCATTCCACAAGTGAACACGCAGAGCACCTACCTGTAGATCGAGAACGTCTTCATTTTTGGAGCTTTGCCGGTGGTGGGAGCCTGCTCGCTGGTCGCAACGGAAGCATTCGCAGGAGCGGTGGTGCTGATGCCTCTGGCGGCGAAAGAAGCCTTTGGCAATTGCTGTAGTGCACGTCGAGCAATCATGATGTATTAAGACTTTGATTTGCTGCGACCAGAAGATACAGCTGGGTATGGATTGTAAGTCAGCAGACGCAACACAGGGAGACGAGAGGTGTGGAGGGGGAGTGTCGAAGACAAGACGAGACTGGAAACAAGAGGAACCTTGGAAGCTTGGAGAGCCGGGAGAGAGAGAGACACAAAGGGGAGCCCTGGCAAGGCCAATGAACGCGGAGGGAGGCAAGCAAGCGACAAATTCCGAGGGTCGATCGTGTCAGCAGAGTCCCAGAACTGCCATTGGCTCAATCGGCTGCCATGCACGTGAGACAAGGATCTGGTAGCAACCTTGGAACGGATATAAATTGGCCGAACTCTGAGAACATCTACAGCGAGGGAGCTCAGCGAATGTGCTGCTGCGCGGATGAATTACGGCAGAGGTGAAGCGGGGAGAAAGGATTCACGGGAAGACTTCGGGAAGAGCGACCGGGACGCGAACCTCCGTAACAAAGTGGTGGCGTCAAACAAGTCGACTTCGGCAAGGCACAACTCAAATGATTGGTGCAACCCGACACTTCGAGTCAAGACCCCTCGAGTTCAGGTTGTGTATCGCGCTCGGGTTATTCAACTGTACTTTGAGTACTCGAACGTAAGCTGACTACAATATTTACTGAAGTGTTCGCCAGAAGTCGGATTCGTGCGATGACTCAACTTGTGCAATGTAGATTTAGTAATTTATAGCTCGACTTTGCACACTTCTCGAGGTCTCTCAACAAGTCGAGTCAAACTTCATGTCGAGTAAAAGTTAACTCGGGATATTCTACAACTCAGTTCACATACAGGTTCGAGTTGACCAACGACTAGAGTACGACAATAGGCCAGTGCAGTGAACAACTCAACTTGCACAAGACTCGAGTCTACTTTCCTGTGCTTTAGTTGAGCGACTCGAGTCCTGATTCTAGTCGAGTTTCTCCGCTCTACAACTAAAATCGAGCCATTCGACCTCTGATCCTTCTATCAATCCCGAGGTCTAGGTATGAAATGTTAGCTTTAATGGAATTCCACCCACCATCGGTTGTGATAAAATGCTTCGCTGTTGAAAATGTAGATCATCTCATCAGGCACAGATGGACGTTTACCATTTGTGAAGATAAGGAAGGCTGCGGCAATTGCATCTACTGGTACGGGCACCATGTGGATATGTTTCGCTTTGTGCAGGAATCCAAGAGGCAACATTTCGGGTGTCGTTTGTTCAGCTGGCACATAGATGTCCATGCGAAGGGACTCGTTGCGCATCTTTAAAGTCAATTCTTCAACATACACAAATGTTGTGACTGCGCTGTGGTGATGCTGGAAGATGCCGCGAAGTTTGTACAGCCCACTTCTTCCAGGCACCTCAAAGACATCGTTGACATGTATCTTCCTCATTTCTTTATTCTGCACGAAGTTTACATTGGTGCCAAACCTCAAAGCCTGCCGCCCAACATCGTAAATTGCTTTACCAAGATTCCGATATGCAGCTGACAGTGTATGACGCAGATTAGTATCACTACGAAGATCACACGACATCCCCAATTCCCTAACTTTGGCTTGCGTCAGTATCCCTTTGAGCTGGACAATTGACGAGTCACAATCCACGGTGTCCGTGAGCGCAAAATTGCTAGGCTCCTGTAGTGTGCTTTTGGCCAGGTGAGGAAAGATCCGAGAGATCAACTTTGGGTGCGAAGTTTTCAAAGTACGCACCAAATCCGCCATATAGCTTGTGTCCTCAGTGGACGCGCGTTCCAGAAGGTCCAACCCAACACTAGTGTTGATCTTTAGCATCAGTTGCTTGATTGCATCATGCGCTAGGCTGGTAGATTTTGTCATGGACCACAAGGGGGCTCCGACCACTATGGACACGCGAACCTCTATGTTACCATCACCCGCGGCTATCAACCCAAGTCCGGTTCTAGAACCCCAAATCCGACGCGTGTGACTGAACTTCGGATCCGATCGGACGCGCGTCCACACTACTATAAAAGGGGCCACGACGATGGACCAAACCTAGTGTCTTAGTAAACTTATAGTCAATCGTCAGTCCTAATCTGACGGATCCATTGTTCTAGCCTAAGGGTACTTACTAAGACACGTAAGTACATTGCCAGATCGCGTTCGCCGATCCCCGTCGACAGCACGTCCCTGACAGATTTGACGTCTCGTTTACTCTCTTTGTGTTTTTCCTCACCCATGGTTGTACACACATTCAAGAGACTCGAATAGCGACGGATGCCATCGGCTAGATGAAGTCCAACATGGACATTAGGTAGTTTCTCAAGGGAATCAGATATCCTGGTTTCCAAGTCATTGTCCTCGAAGGTTCCACAATCGTAACAACGCACGAGCTGTTGAAAAGTTTTCCGAATCTAATTTCGTCAGTCATGGGCCGCTTTGTCGATAAGAGGATATGTACTTGTATCGAGGACTTCTCCACACAACGTATGTCTTTCTCAGCAAAACTGATCTTCAGACAAGCTGAGATATGATCTGCCAGCCGTGCATATACTTGTATCAAGGCATCCAGGCCATATCGAGTCGACGCGGAAGGCCTGCCACCACAATCCATGCTTGTAGCATAGTCGAATAAAATCTCATATGAGCCATTCTTTATGTCAGCCTTTGTTATTGATCGCTCGATGAGAAATGGGGTGATCAGTATCAAGCGTCCCAGTTCAGTAAAGCCGTAGCTCTTCCGGTGACTTAGTGGATTCTGAAAGGCTTGCCAACGAGGAGGATTTGTAAAGTTAGCCAATGCATCGCGGAAAACCTTCTGCCCGGACGAGGTAAGAATACCCTCCAGTAATAGATTCAAGTACCTTGAGCACATGCCCTTGAGCTCTGAATGGTTCACATCTACTGGGTATTGTCTGAACGGCACAAGGCCTGGAAAGCAGGCACTCCAGGGACTGCGATTTGGCAGCAATCCGTACTCGTCCGCCAACTCCTTCTTAGCCTTAGGTGAGGATGCCATCTCCATACGCATGCGAACTGAGCTCATGAGCTCGTCATATCTGTCCTTCAGTGTAAGCAGATATGAAAATTGAGAAATTACCTGTAATTTGTGACATAATCGTAGTTGAGGTCCATGGCTTGATGTTTTTTGATGAGACAACGTTGGCAAGGAGTGTTCGAGTTCTGACTCTTGCAACCAAGATTCTGAGCTTGTTGCGGCATATCCCCTACGCCCGCAAGCAAGAATGACGAGACTCGACAAGTCTCCAATTCCCCAGCCTTTAGTGATAGTATGAGATCCAAGCCTTTCGCCAAGCGACTGCCAGCCGCAGCAAGACATGAAACTACATCCTCGAAAGATACTCCAAAAGGCGTCAACGTCAAAACATGCCAGTTGATCTGTTTGTTCCTATCGTTCCGACTCAAATTTGCCGCACAAGCATAGAAACCGGAACTGGACTTCCATAATGTACGATACAGTGCAAAGCCATCGCAGAACATCAAGATTGGAACACAGAATATTGCCTTGCCCCGAAACACGAAGTTCTCCTGCATGTACCGTCTGCCAAAAGCCTTCAGCTCACCTTCTGCGAGCAATTGCATTCTCGAGTAGGATGGACGAGTAACAGGAGTCGTATCACCATTGATGCCTGTGCCATGAGTCAATCTCACACGAGTGATGGTACCAGTGATTGCCATGTCATCACCATCTATCTCTGCCTGTGTTTGTGCAACAAGGTAAGAAAATCGAACTCTCTTTTCCACCCTGGAAGATGCTATAGTGGTAATATGGTCCTCAACCAGGGTGTAGCCATCTATCATCTCTATCATGTCTTGAACATCGAGCTGCCAATGAGATTGTACTTTCCAGATGCGCACAACTCTGCCGAGCCTCGATCGTTGCGGCTCACCACTCTTGTAGTAAATGCAGTCCGAAGGGAAGATCGCTTCCTCGGATTGAGCTGGATACCTTGGCAGAATACCGGACGTAGCACGTATGCTCTCGGCCCACGCATCGCCGTGCCAGAACTCAGATCTCGTCCCATCGTCTTGACGACAGGCAGGTCCAAAGTACATCTTATCTCTCGTGCTCACAGAGTTGAGCATTGATTTAACGAGATCAACCTGATCAAAGTAGTAGATATCTCTTTCTGAAGCTCTTTGTGGCTCTGTACTGTGCACCGTCAGCTGAGCAGATCTTTTGTGCAATGCAATACAGGGTAGATGCGATCTCAATTCTTTCATTAGTGTTCCCAAAGAGGTTGGCAATTCATCCAGTTTAAGCACCTCGGCTAGGCATGACCAGTCTCTGTGAGTTGTGGATGATCGGAAGGCCCAGATCGCCATGGTCATGTAGAATGGCGACTTGCTACAAATGTTGGTACTGGTTTCGCCGGTATTGTTTACTATAGGATCAGAATTCAGGAATGGTGCTTCGTCTTCGTCCTCCTGAAAGAGCCTTCCGCTAGCCAAGACCTCAATGTCCGCCGACCCATCTGACGGCACGGATGATGCCGCATCATGTAGTTCTTCGTTTGTTTCATTTAAGAGAGCAAGGACAGTCGCAAGCTCGCCGGTCCGTTGATCGGTTCTGTTATTGTTGTCGTTCTCCGAGGGATCGTTGAGTGGAATAGCATGCCTCGTAACCTCGTCTGTATCGATATCGTTGTCAAAACTTGGCAGGTCATTTGTGTTGTTGGCATCATAACAAGGTATTCTGTGCTCGAAACGCAGCGGTACAATCGACTGCCTGATCAAGGGCTGCGAATTTCGTAGAATGCTTTCCAGAAAGTCATCTCCATAGCGTGCTTGTCGAGGCATTGTGCATTGGACACAATGGCTGGCGCGAGTAGGCCAGGAGACCAATATCTCATATGGTCAAGGTCAGCAATGATTGCAGTGTAGCACAAGAATTGAGCATTGATCATAAATGAAGGGCAGAAAACAATGATCAATTATCATAACGTGAAAGAGATACGAGTTGTGCGAGACCTGCAATGTGAGTGCAGTCTAGACTTCTTCAGTAGATTCGTCTTGAGTCTCCATGTCCTCCTGTGCTGAGGGGTCATCAACACGGAAGTCTGTCGTGCCAAAAACCTGGAACTCCGGTTCAACAGTCTCAACATTTCTCATCTTTGCAGATTTCTTGGATCTGGACTTCTTCCTGGCATCCACAATCGGCAGTCGAGGGACATTTTCTAGTTCCAAAGTCTGCCAGCGCTGGCCCTTGCACATGACCCTGACTTTGTCGACTATTGCCACTCGTGCGTCATTCTTCTGTTGTGTTGAAAGTGTGCCCGGCTCAAGGTAGAAGCGACAGGTCCATGTGAACATCCATACATATAGAGTCTTTAGGAATATATGTAGCTGAAGTTGTCTCTCACTGATCGGAGGTGTTGGTTGCCTGATCTGGTTAAAGTCTATCAGTTTCTTACCATGTGGAAAGACGTCGTGAAGGACGACGTTGTTGAAGTGCTGCACAGCGAATTGATTGAGACCGTTAGTGTCCATGTTGAGGAGGCCAGTCCTGTGCTTAACACATTCTCTAGCGTGATCGACGAAGACTGATATCCATCGTGACATGAAGTTCTTCTTCCAATACTTTGATCGATCTTTGAGCTTATTCATAAAGAATTGGAAGCTCTGATCGTCAAGCTCTAGATTTGCTTCCTCGATCACCTTAGCAGCTAAGACTTGTCTGTCCGGAGCTGGCAAGAGATCTGCCCTCAGGAAGAATTGCAATCGACAGGCATCCTCATAACTCCGGAGCATTTCTGCAACAATCGATCTCTCCCACCCTGCTGTGGCCATATCTGTCACCCAATCTTCGGCAGTCTGTCGAGAGGCTACATCATACTCTTCCTCATCCTGCGAATGTTCTGAAGCATCCTGCTGTGTATATTCAGATTGGTTTGCACCTGATCTCAGTGCTGGAGAAGGTGTTTGAGGAATGGTAACATCAGCCTGTTGACTTCGTGATTGTGTGTATACACGTCTATTCGAGGCAGAAACCGGCGTACCTGGCATCTGTACTACGCGAGCTCGAGGTGTAGCAAGATTTGAGCGAGAAGGGACACTTCCATCCCTGCGAGGCGAAGCCGGAGTGTATGGAGCAAGACGAATTTTCTGATAGGATCTTTGAGACCGAGGCTGGGAACCACTCTGCTCGGTATGTGCTCGTCGTTTAACAGGCATATGCGCAATGGGATGATATGCATCAGTGTCGAAAATATTGTCTGAAGAGGATTGTAAGGTAGAAGAACTGGAGGACAAAGATGCTGAGCTCGTTGTGAGAGCCTGTTGCCTAGAAGAGGCACTGTTCATCTGTGTAGTACCGTGGCGCACCATCAATCAGCTCAAGCTTGCTGCACAGTTGTACGATCAGCTCAGGTAGTTCGCAGTAGCTGCTGATCATGCATATGTAAGCATCAATGCGAAGACTGACCCGCAGCTGCAGAAGAACAAGGTGAAGTATGCACAATCGTGTCTGCAGCTTGTGTTCAGAGCAAAACGACAGTTGGAAAGGATTCATCGCCTGGTAGGTACCTACCTAGCTACTACGTAGGTACGTAGCGCCCGGGAAAGAGAAAGACGGCTGGGTGTTTCGACCAATTAGGTGGACACCAGCCATGGACCGTCAGCACATAGCTGCAGTCACTGTGAGTTGTTGAAGGATCTCCAAGTAGATTT